>JALPQI010007203.1:0-55748 GCA_025490895.1 Thaumatotibia leucotreta | reverse complement strand
CTTTGGCATCAAGTTAGGGTTTGATGATGGGATCTTGGAGAAATCGAGGGATCTCTTCAAATGTATGGCGCTTTTGGTAATTTTCATTCATTTACAAGAGTTTGCATTCAGAAAGTAGGATTTGATGATAGGAAACCAATGATGGAAACCACAGGTGACAGGATCTTGGAGAAATATGTTGAAGTTGGTTGTTTTTAAATTTTTAATTTGGTGATTATGAATCCACTGCTGGATCACGCTGGTCAAGCGGATTGGCGATCGCGTAATGTCCAGTCAAGGGCAAAAATATCTATACACTTTTTTACTTATGTCTGGAGCATTAGGTCTAAAATTGTATATATATTTTTGCCCCTGACTGTCCACTACGATGATGCTGCTGGCGATCACCATAAATAAATTACTCGTTAGTGACACTTCAATCCCTTAAGATCAAGCCAAACCTGGTGACTTTGTGTGCATCGTTGTGGAGTATGTAAATGTCATATTAGATGGCACACCATTGCGTGGCGTGCACGTGCGCGTGACGTGATGCAGTGTGTCATCTACTATGACATTTCCGACGCTAAAACGCACACGCCACGCACACGCATGATGTGGCTCAGCCTTTAGTGGACTTCTACATCTATGGGAAAAGCTGAGGAGGTGACTAATTTTGTCTTACTACAGTAGACGTGTGCGCCGCGCCGGCGTCACGCCGCCGCCGACCTTCTTCGCCACGCCGCCGCCGCCGACTAATGGTCGGCGTGAAATCGGCGTGGCCTTGACTGAATAACAGACTTATTTCTTATATGTTAAATACTAAATACTAAGCTTCGTATTCGCTTTATGTATTTACGTAATGCTCTTATATAGGAAATAAAATATCAGCCTGTCGAGTGTCATCACTCATTACACGTAGATACTTAGGCTCGACGACATCCAGCCTCCCGAACAAGCCGGTACGGTTTTTGCATAAGCAACGTCAGGTTATACTTAAGACCGAGAGGTATTTCTTGCCCCTTTGGTTACCGTTCTTGGCCTATGAAGCATTTAAATCGATCGACTCGTTTATGAATAAGGGGTTACCCTCTTATTCATAAACAAACACTATACATTACTTCCAGCGGTAGACTTTTCCTCCTTGCACCGATACCGCAATGCCGGGGGTCGTGATTATCAAGTCATCAATTTCTCTTTTACGATCTTTCGCCAACGGCCCCGATCTTTGGCAGCGTGGCCCGCTTCAGCCTGAATGTTGAGTGTGGTGCGGATTTGGTCTATCCAGTGCATGGGGCTCGGTCTTTTCCGTTCAAACTTTCCTGAGATAATAAGTTTTTGCAGGTCTTCCATGTTTGTGGGCTATGTGTCCAAAGAACAAGTAACCAACAAACACTAGAACAAGTAAGCCAAGTAGACTACCGGTACTTATATTGTAGCGTCCAGTTCGTCTCCAAGGCCGGTATTCCAAACCCACACCATTGCAGTATGTCAAAACTGTTTTTGGTTGCTTTGGGAGATGTCTTCAAGATTTTGGTCTGGAAAGGGCTTTGTCATCAACATCAATAGTCAGTATATCAGTTATACCACCCACGTTCGTTTTGCCGACTATAAAGTAATTATGGTTGAAACCTTGAGCACTATGTTCATTGATGTCTGTAGAGCCCCTGAATGCGTTGGGCTTAAGATACAACGAAGATCAACGAAGACCATATCAAATATCTAGTCTTTGTGATACAAACTCCAGTCAAGATCTAAGCTCAAAGACGACGAACATGTGTACCGGGGACAGACAACTAGTCCATCAGTTGGGTGGATCTAAATTTGAGAAAAAGGTCAATAGTAAAGTAGTGCCGGACAGCACAATATCTTCTCATTCAATATCCCGCAGTATATTTCAAAACAAAATTCTTCGACCAAGTGTTACTTACGACTATAAAACGTGGTAGGTAATTATGGGCTTAGTAAAAAGATCACTCAATGAACTATTTAATCGATGGAAAGAGGAGTTCCCTACAAGATTGAAATAGGAATTTTGAGAGCCGTAGAATAACTGAAAGCACCAACGTACCTCAAAAAATGCGTGACCTGAAGTGGCAGTGGGCTAGACATTAAACGCAGGTGTCCTATGCAGCATGGCCACGTATGGAGCCCCTCTGTGGGAAGATGCACTCACCACGCAGAACAAGACCCCTTTAAGGAGACCTCAGAGAGCTATTGCGGTTAGGGCAGTGCGGGCCTATCGCACAGTCTCTTGGGCTGCAGCGACAACTTTGGCGGCGGATCCCCCCTGGGAACTTCAAGCCAAAGTCCTTGCCGAAGTATACCGGTACAAAACAAGGCAGAGGGAGGATGGCCAAACCCCAAGCCATCAAGCGCAGAATCGCATGCTTCTCCAATGGGACGTGGACCTGGGGACATCGGCTTACGGCGTGCTAACCATAGAAGCCATTCGTCCTCACTTAGATCGCTCTATGAAGCGGCGTCACGGGGCACTGACCTTCAGGCTGGTGTTGATACTGTCTGGCCATGGGTGCTTCGGCAGATATCTGCACCGGATTAGACGAGAAGAGTCAACAAAATGCCATGAGTGTGGCGCACAGGAAGACTCAGTGCGCCATACTTTAGAAGACTGACCTGCCTGGGAGCCTAACCGGGCAACATTAAGGCAGGTTATAGAAGCTGATCTAGCATCGTAAACGCGATGCTCGACAGCGAGAGAAGCTGGAAAGCCGTAACCACCTTCTGCGAAGATACCATTTCGCAGAAGGAGGCCTCGGAGCGGGAGAGAGAAAATGACCCTGCAGCACATCCGCTCCGTCGGCGCAGGCTTGGAGGTCGGCGCAGACGCTACGCACATCTGCTAGCTTCGGCCTAGCACACCAATAGAGCCAAAAGATCATTCGACTGGGGCCACTAACTATTTGGTGTCCCATTGGTTCTGCAGCTCGGCTGCTCGCTGGAGTGACGCAGTAGAATGCTCATAGCGATCCTGCGTCACCCCGTCAAAAGCAGAGATGGCACTCGTTGGGTTTTTAGACGGTAATGGAGGTCAATGCTCCGTAGTCCGTCATACCTGTCTCACGACAGGATGCGTAAAAGCATTTTCCCAAAGTAAAAAAAAGTGGGCTGGACATATTGGGCGCTAAATTTCTTCAGGGGCAAGCGATTTCTTCAGGGCAAGCATAAACTTGTCGACGCAGTGTAGGAAAGCTCCCAATATGATGGACCGATGACCTGGCAAAGATAGGTGGAATCCGTTGGATGTGGGCTACGCACTATTTATCCTTATGACATGCTATGATAGGGTATTTGGGGACCTAATGTCCATCGGCATATAATACGTATTATTACTATCATCATATAACGAAGATGAATAGAGTTAGTCCAAGCCCAGTTATTGTTGGAAATACATATTATGTTAAGGCTTGTCCACGAAATAAAGTAGACGTTGCCGTATAATTCATTTTCTTCTCGGACGCTGTGGTTGATATTTATATGAATTTCTCCATAATTATGGACTTTTATTTAAACTTCTGAATTTTAGCAGTGTTTCTTCTTATTTTACAATTTTGGGTAATTTTATAATTTAGTTTCCCTATCGGTCTTAACTAAATTACAATATCGATACTATAATAAACTGTGAATCTTGTGTCTACAATTTTAATGTTACAAGTCTAACATTGTTGAAATCGTCTCGGAAGATCGTACTTTTGCATTAAGCATTATCTGGTTATTTTGATTTTGACGACTTTTAAGCTAATAGTTTTGGATATTGGATTGTTAAACATAAAACAGAAGAACCAATTTACGGTCCCATGGCTGTTAGAACTACATGGGACTATTATATTACACTCAGTGGAGACTGATTTTACGATGGCTACTTTATTTCGTGGATATTTGGACAAGCTTTAGAATATGACGGGAAGAGAAAACTGTTATCTATTGATCAGATGGTGGATTGGTGGTGTTTATTGCACATTTATATTATATTTATCTCAATTATAATAAAGAAAACGATCGAATTCCGCTTTTATATTCACGTGACCTTCACGCCGATTTCACGCCGAAATCACGCCGCCGCCGCCGCCGACTTTTCGGCAAACGCCGCCGCCGACCATTTTGACATCGGCGCACACGTCTATACTACAGTCACTATGCGGCGGAAAAAAAAGGAAAATTAGTTTTATCGAAAACAGAGTATCATATTTTAAAGACAAACGGGTCTTAAGACTGACTACTGAGTCAGTCAGACAGACTGGCTGTCTGCATCAGGCAGGCTGCTGCCTGCGACCACGGGTGTAACGTCATGCCCGAAACGTCAGAATATAATTAAACGTAAGTTTACGCGATTAAGACCAAGTTTAAATCAATATAAAGTAAGTATCCTTGAAATTTTCCATACAAGACGTTAATTCCATAGACTCAAATAACAATTAATATGACCGTGAATGAAGTTCAACAACTCACATTCCTATGATGTTTTCCAGATATAATTCAATAAATATTATAACATACCATAAGTTTTGTCATAATATTTATTAAGTATAATATTATCATCTTTGGTTGGACAGATCTCAGAATAACTTTCAATGATTCAGAAATATGCTCTCATTATTTTTTATGGTAGTTACAATGATGCCCATACTACCAAATCTTAGTCCGAATACTCCGAATAAGGGGCACTATAATCTGATAAATTTGCAAATGTATATGTGCCATAGTTAGTTAGTTAGTTAGTTTTACTGGGCTTTTTCCGCAACTTGACAACCATTGTGCCTTTTTTACGTGATAGCGACCTCGCTTGGATGGTTCGAATAGGGCTACCTAGCCCTATTCGAACCATCCAAGCTCCTCCACGAAACTCAGCATGTGTTTCAGGTTGCTGAATGCCTCCTTTAGTGTATGTGGGGTCCCCTAGAGCCTACTCCTGTATATATGTGCCATAATATTTGTCCCGGGGAGTCATTATCATCTCATCACCCAAAATTGCTCACTCGCAAGTCATACAGCAGCCCCCACAGACACTTCTAAAGAAGCAACAGAATGTTCTTAACCCATCTTTGAATCCACCAATGGTCTAATGGGTGGATCACGCTTCCCAGGTAATGCTGGTGACCTTATGGGCGACACACTAGTTACTAACATACACCAGGTCATCAGTAGCAGAGTATGAGGGCTAATATGGGAGGGGCAAGGGCAAGGGCAAGAGAGGACCTGGAAAGCCAAAGAGAAGATGGGCCGATGAAACTATAATGACAGCGGGAGCACAGTGGATGACCACTGCTAACAATGGAAAAATGGAAAAAGATGGAGGAGCCTTTTACCCATAAGGGACCACACACATAACAAGCAGAAATATTTAACATAAATACCAAGCATAACATTTCAGTGTGGACAACCAAAGCTAAAATAATAAATAAATAATAAAAGGGCTAGGGGCCATGGTTGGGAGCCAGGATGTCTAAGTAACTTGGATCTTGAGCATGGGACTGGGCCCAGTCTACTCTCATATCTGTATTATATCTATAAAACATTATCATAAATCCATTCATAATTTGAACTAAAATTCCTTTGGATCCTTAGCAACCAGAGACGCCGGGTTAAAGTAGTGGTCAAAGCTTGGATGGAACCTCCTGGAGAATGTGGTCTCGGCTCTCAGCATCAACCAATTCAAGAACAGATTGGATAAGCAAATATCGACAATTTTATCTTATAATTGCAGACCAAGAGTCATTGGATACAGGCACCATCAGTTGTCTCATATGGCTGCCAAAGCAAATAAATAAAATTAAAAAAAAAGTGCAAATAGAGCTAGGTAGCCTCAAAAAGTTTGACAGATACCTATGTTAAAATCATGTAGAATTTTTCTGTTTCCATAGTTATTTGAATGACGGTTGTGGTAACCCAAGAAAATATAATTTTTAATTAGGGTTACCGATTGGGTATTATTTTATGGGTTCTCAGGTGTTCCCCTTGTTAACATCAATCATATGATAGTATTCATAAAAAAGGGTGCTATAACATTTTCTTTAACCCTTAATTTAACACAAACTAGTAATGGTTATGAATTCAAGACTGCTTGGCACTCTAGCCTGAAGCCCCGACATTGGTCTAAGGTGTCTAGCTTAGCAGAAAACCAAATGTGCGAGAGGAAGTTCCCATATCGGCATCCCACTCAAACTCATAGATTAGCTCGCCACCGGTCGCCATAGACCAATGTCGTCGCCTGACCTTTAAAGATTCTGGTTTAGAAAAAAGACAAAGTGGAGAAAAGATGATGTTCAGTATTTTGAATATTGTCAAATTAAGGTTCAGACTAAATAACATGCTATAAACTTGATTTCATATTTTATTTGAAAAAAGAATAGCAGGAAAACAGTAGATTGATTCCATGGAATTTCATTTTATCTGACTTTATCTCGGCAATATAAAGAAATTGACAAAAATATAGTTGATAGTATTGTCTTTGGTTACCACAACAGCTAATATATTGCGATTAGACACATCATCATCATCATCATCATCTCAGCCATAAGACGTCCACTGCTGAACATAGGCCTCCCCTCTGGACCTCCACATGTACCGGTTAGATGCAACCTGCATCCAGCGTGTCCCAGCGACCTTCATAAGGTCGTCTGTCCATCTTGTGGGTGGACGTCCTACGCTGCGTTTGCCTAGCCGTGGTCTCCACTCGAGCACTTTTCGACCCCATCGACCATCTGCTCTGCGTGCAATGTGGCCTGCCCATTGCCACTTCAGCTTACTAATCCGGAGGGCTATGTCAGTAACTTTAGTTCGCCTACGGATCTCCTCATTTCTGATTCGATCACGCAGAGAAACTCCAAGCATAGCCCTCTCCATAGCTCTTTGAGCGACTCTGAGTTTAGAGATGAGGCTGATGGTGAAGGACCACGTTTCGGCGCCGTAAGTCATCACTGGTAACACACATTGATTGTAGACTTTCGTCTTAAGGCACTGAGGTATGTCGGACGAAAAGACATCGCGTAGTTTCCCGAACGCTGCCCAACCGAGTTGGATTCGGCGGTTGACCTCTTTCTCGAAGTTGGACCTACCTAATTGGACTACTTGTCCTAGGTAGATGTACGAGTCAACAACTTCGAGTACCGAGTTTTCAACAGAAACCGGGGTGAGCACAACATTGGCATTTGACATAACTTTCGTCTTAAACGGCGATTAGACACAAATTGATTATATTGTGTAGGTATATTAATTACAGTATCAAAGTAGTTGGCAAATAAATTGAAAGTGGCAGGCATTCCGATTTTTATAAATCACAAGGGCAATATTAAGAATAAAAATAATTAGTTGTAGTTTGAGGAAGTTGTTCACAATAAGCAAGGAAGGAAAATTATAGAACAAAACTATATTTACAATTATTTATAATACAATCAGCGTGTCATAAAGTGTAGGTAGCATATTGAACAAACATTCATCTCAGGAATTTAAATGTTTACATTATTGAATGAACAAAAACAAATAATAAAAATATGCCAAAGGTTATGCTTATGAAATCACTTTAGTGTAAACATTTTAAAAACAAAAAAAACAACCATAGATCTTAATCAGTTTTAAAAAACGAATTTGTTTTTTTTGTTGTGAAAAAGCAACCTGTTGCAGCCATATAGTTTCATGGTAGTTCTATTATAAGGTCAAGGAAAACATTGCCTTATATCGCATTGGATTCAATTAAGTGCGATGCATTAGTTATCAATCAAGTTACTTAATCATCAGTATTATAGGGAGTGGCCGACCGTACGCGCATATGTTTCACTACATTACTGCTAAAAAATAACAGTAAAAAAGTGTAATGATATCACTGATAGTATTAGGGACGGAATGCTGATACAATGTTTATATTTATCTCGCGCTGCGGGGGGCATCCTAGTAGCAACAAGTGGTTCTAACTTCCTCCAACTGATTACTACTAAATTACAGCTAAGACAATTTATGAATCAAAACACTCACCGACGGCATAGCAGTTTTCATCTTCGATAATTCGCCACACAGTCATACTGATAAACACTTATATTTTATTAAATTTTCAATAAGTCGCACGGCTCGTCATTTTTATGTCGACTGAGACTTTGTCAAAACATGTTGTCTATGGTGAGGGAGTAGTGATGCGCTGCTGTCGAAGTGTAGTCCTAACTTTACCGGTTAACTGTAACGATAGCCGTTATTCACGTTAACGGTATTGTCTGTGGTTTTATTTTCAAAGGAGGGTTTCGATATTTTTTCTGCCACTAGGCAGCGCTACGTAGGCGTGAGGTACAAATAACCTGTCAGATACATAGGTACCAACCGTACTAAACATAAAGTATTGATGAAATTCTATTAGTGTATTTGGAAGTTCATTGATTTTTACAATGGATTGCGACTAGAAAACGGTCGCCGAACTGAAGATTGAGCTCTAAAACAGAGGCGCAAAATCACTAGTACTAAAGAAAATTATTAGAACTTTGGTCAATAATTCATGAGAATTTTCTTGTAACAGATTTTTTTAATTTATTTTAGGGAACGGTATTCCTTAAGTAATGGTTTTAAGAATAAATAAACCAGAAAGTACCTATCTATTTATTTTTTATTTTTTTTAAGTCCTTTGTAAAAAATACATATCGGACGTACCGACCTAGAAAAATATTTTTTCTCAAACATGCAATGAAATAATAATTATGTTGTCTTTACGTTCCTTAAAATAGACTCGGAATTATTGCTTTTAGGGCGCAGTAACTCACTGGGATGGAAATGGAATTTCAAGTGTTATGGCCCGCAAGGTAGATAACTTTTTTTAAATTTCGACAACATTGTAATTTTTTTGTATTTCTTTGTATGTTTGAGGAAAGCGCTATACATGCCTCGGCGTGAAAACGGATTCCCGGCCTCGTTACCTATCCGGCATATACCAACTTGCCGGAAATCCTCATTTTCCCGGCCTCTGATGTAATGTACTAATTTCATCACACTTGCTGCTTAAGCGCGCCATTGTTTGCGCGCGCAGCGGGAGTAATAGAAAAGTGAAATTCCCTAGGGAGTAATACAAATGTCAGTACGTCATTTAATAATGTTATTTCTTGAAACTTATTTTTTTGTTGGAAAGTGTGATGAAAAACATTGTATGCATCACGGTCGGTAAGCGGAATACTAACTCGAGTCATAAAAATCTTCTAACACTCTCGTTAGTAATTCCGTACTTACCTCCCTTGATGCACAATGTACTATTACGTATTTATTTTGTCAGTTCGTTGTATCTTACGCCACAGTGCTGTCATCTCACCGCCTCTTAGTGGTGGAAATAACAAAAATAAAAAACAATCGGAAACAATTTGATGACTGGGTGATGACTATCCCCCAAAAAGTTTGTACACTATTTTGTGCTGAATGTTTGATTTGCCGTGTTCCTATTTTGTTACCTACTTTTTTAATGATACCAAATTGATTCGTTGTTTATTTTTAGGGCTTATTAGATTGCTAACTTTCTTATAATAATAGACAAAGATAATTTGATTAAAGGCAACAAGCTATGGAATTAAACAGCTATTTTATCTTAATTGTTTTTTTTATAAACTTTTTGAGACCTGCACGTTTAATAACAATTATTTGAAATGAAGCGCTTTTTAAAAATTATTAAATTAAGTACAGAGTCAAATTAAAACCAAGGAAGTATAATGTGGATTTAAATGTTTAACTTGTACCAATGACGTTTTAATAATTAGCAAATTAGTTGTCCAGGCTAAATTTATTCCTGATATATAGCTACGGCTCTTGTATTTTACTTAGAAAGCTGCAGTCTCAAAGTTTGTGCAGCGCCTGACCAAACATTAATAGCAAGGAGTTGGTCATTGGCATGCAAATCGCTCACGTCATTACTGCAGGCACTTTAGACGCTGACATTAGGTAGTTGAAGCTTTAGTAAGCTAATATTAGTCACTGATTTACATGAAATAAACTATTACGATAAAGGCATTGTGTGAAACTTTAAAGTAAAGTATAGTCTGTACTTTTAGGGTATTAAATAAAGGTAAAAAACCAAACAAACAACTGAAACAACCAAATGAAATACAAAACCACCTGGAACTATCACTGGCCGAGATGACTTTAATAATAGACTATATTTTATAGTGTCTTAATGTTTCCACTGGTTTAAGGGGCATAATTTTGTTTACGTTTATTTAAATATAATATAAAAGTACAGACTATAGCTATAGGTACTATTATCGTCAGCCTCCGTAGCCTAGTTGGCAGAGATGCTGCCTACGAAGCTGGAGGTTCCGGGTTCGAATCCCGGCGAGGGAATAATTTATGTATTTATTTATCACAAATATTTGTTCCTTGGTCATGGCTGTCTATGTATTTAAGTATCTATCTATTATATATATCGTAGCCTAGTACCCACATCACAAGCCTTAATTGAGCTTACCGTGGGACTCTAGGTTGATTTGTGTAAGATGTCCCAAGATATTTATTTAGATATTAAACAAACAATGAACCTTAGTTGTTTATATTCGGCTTCGCTTGTCGATCGAATAACAGTGCAATTGAAAACTTCAATAATATATGTAAGATGATAGCCAAGTCTTCTTTTCTTATCACATCCATGGACGGTAAGGTGTTTGGCTATCACTATCACCCAAAAATGACACTAAAAATTGTATGGAAATTTTGTACATGCTATAGCATGTCTGTCACACGACACGACCCATAAGGAATATATTTAGTAGTTAAGTACGCAGACTGCTATAGAATAACCGCCTCCTTACTTAGTCAGGATTCGGCAAAATATGCCGCAAAATTGTGTCTCATTGTACTACCATACCAATTCTCATTGATAAGATGAAACATTTCCAATGAGGGTTTTCTGGAATGATGTTCACCAGGGCGGCAGCACTGAGGCGTCAGGTCTAAAAACTTGTCTAAATTCTCAGAGCGCCTATATGTTTTGTCTAAGTTAATAATAAAATTATATGAAAAATAAAAATACCTTCTAGTTAATCTCCAAACTGGAGTTCGAGGCCAAAGAAACTACGACATGCGTTACTGTCAAAGTCTCTTATGTCATTGTCAAATAAAGTTTTCAGGTTTCACCAACCTTTTTGTCATTTCATTAATTTATTTAAAATAATTCCTAATAACAAAATTACATACTTACCCCTGTAATATTTGTACACCTTTTTGTTAAATATGGCTGTCACAACTAGGATTTTCTTTGAAACAAGTAAATACCTACAAGCTTTTCTTTTCTCTAAACTAACATTGATATGACAAAATTTTATTGTAAAGAACTTGAAAAAATTTACCTATAGGAGCCTACGTTTCAAAGGCTATTTTGAAAAGAAGTAAAACACACAAAATTAACGAGTCAAAAAAAATAACAACAGATTGAAGTAATCAAAAAATAAATACATAACAAGGCAGAGATCACCACGGAGCAACAGAAAGCATTCGAGCACTCAGAACAGACGTCCGTTATGGAATAACAGTGACAAGTCTATGTAAAAGCACGCTACACAGTATTATTATGTAATTAGCTAAACATAGGCAGAAATAGGGTTTTAATAATCCATGTGTAGTTAAATTGTTGTACCAAATGTTATTAACACCTGTGGTGATACAGGCGCAATACCAACTTTGTTACTAATAATTGCGGACAATTATTTTTTATTACAATATCTGATATCTACGTGAAAATAAGTAAATAATATTATTTCTTCAAATTAAACAATTATAATTACTAATAAATAAGTTATCTCAACGTCTGTTTTTAGAAAATAACGATTTACTATTGCAAGAACATTCTATTGTTGTGGCAACATTTTCGCAGTTTTTTTGGCCTCGAACTCCAGTTTGGAGATTAGTTTTTCTTTGGAGCTAAATAATTGTGTTTCTTAGCGGGACCTTACGGCTAAGCGGCGCCAACTAGTGGCATGCGTTTTCGAGAAAACCCTCAATCATTTCAGTGTAAAAAAACCGGCCAAGTGCGAGTCAGACTCGCGCGCGAAGGGTTCCGTACCATTATCAATTTATTATTAAAAAATACAGTTAAATCAACCTACCTCAAAAACTATAGGAGATAATTTAATCAAACCAAAAATCGTTGATAGAGTTTATTAATGTGCATAACATATATATTTTTTAGAATTTTATATCGCGTAGTTTAAGAAATAGAGGGGGGGGAGACACATTTTTCAGACTTTGAGAGCTGATATCTCGAAAACGATTTGCTTAAATAAAAATATGATGTGTAAACCTGTGTATCATTTTCAAAGACCTTTCTATTAATACCCCACACGCTTATATACAACAAAATTTTTTTTTCTATACCTCAGTTACATGTATGGAGGGCCCCCACCCCTATGATTTTTTTTACAATTTAGTATCATAATCCTGTAGCGGTTTATACAACACATATTCTTACCAAATTTCGTTACTGTAGCATTTATAGTTTCCGAGTAAATCGGCTGTGACAGACGGACAGACGGACAGACGGACAGACGGACATGACGAATCTATAAGGGTTCCGTGTTTGCCATTTTGGCTACGGAACCCTAAAAATGAGCACTTACTATTTATTCTGCACAACAACTTATAAAGTGAGAATCACTTTAATGGCAAATTGCAATACTTAATAATACTTAGCTAGTAAATTACTAGTAGTTATGTACCTAACTACACTTACTAGAATTTCCTGTGTTGACTTTAACACCCTCTGCTGTTATATTCAAAGATTGAATGATGTCTCCGTATTGTAATATAAAAATATTAAAAATGCAACTTTAACCCTTCGTATTTTTAGCTGAAAGGTTTTCTGTGTTAAATCACACTGTCCCAACAACACGATCCACTTTTTCTGGCAGTAACTTATTTTAGTAAAAAGGTTTACCACCTTTTTACTAAAATACGTTTTATTTGAAGTCTCAAATCCAGTTGAGGGACGGGTACAAAAACGGCACGTATTTATTAAAAATATGTTAAAAATAAACGGTAAACGATCAAGTAAAAATTATATGTTATCAGAGAATTTTTCACTTCCACCTGTCGTTTTAGTCTTAAGGCACATGGTAACACGCACAATATTCTTTAAGGCTGCTTTTACACCCTTTAGACGAGGACTCTTATATTTTGTACACCTACTTACTAAACATTCAAATATTTTATCTTTTATAATTTGAAACTGTTTAAACTCACATTCAATACCTATTATTATTATATATATTGTTTTTGATCTCTATGGTAAATATCTTTTTTCTGCTAAGTAAATTGGAACCTCCACGAATACTTGAACAAAATCTCGTAGGTATTTCCAAAATTTCAAAGTAAGTACCTACTTACATAGTTATTATAAAATTTTCTAATGAAGTAAGTGTGCTACTTAAATTTTAAATAAATAAATATATTAATAAATCGAAACTATTGTCTAATAGCAAACATTCCCAAGAATAACTTTTCTGAGGATCATGTGGATGGGACCATCCATCTTAAAAGTAGAAACATGATTCAGATAAATAACTACAGATAACACCATTATTGACGGTAACGGCCATTCTTGGCAAACGTATCAAATATTGCGATTCCTAGAAAAAAGCTGACCTGGCAAATCGCCACGTCACACTGTTACATAACGTCTTAAGCGCCATTTATATCCCATAAACATAGGACGTTTATTTTCGGGCAGAAATGGATGAGCGTGTGCTGAATTACAACTTTAATAGGCTAAGTGATAAAGCTCAAAATCGCATGAAAGGACACTGTCTTATAGTGATGCACAGAACCAAAGAGCTATATAACCAGTATAGAGTGCTCTCTGCATAGTGTGGTTACAAATCTTGCTTAAAACATTATTATGTTCGCCGGTACTCGTAGTTCACATTATTTTGTCAGGTGGCGTTAGTGAGCTAGTTCATCATCTGGCGTTTTACTGCCATCTAGTTTGTAATAGAGGTATATTTAACCAGGTGAGAGATGACAGTTGCTTTATACTTATGTGTGTGTGTGTACACATTTCAGTTTTTACTATTAGCAAAGAGCTATTCCTTTTATATCTGCTATTAGGATGGGTGATCGATCAAGTAGATACGTATCCCTAGCTACATTGTGCCTGATTCTACATGATATCAGAGATAAAAATAGCTCTTTGATGATATCGACTGTTTTGTTTAGAAAATAAGATATTTGTAATATTATAAATTAATCTTGAATTATCAAGAAAAAATTGATATATTAAATAATGTCGTACTCGAAAATCAGACAGAGAATTTGAGCATTGCTTTCTGTCCTATGCGCCGGGTACCTGTGTTATTTTGTATACTTACGCAAATCAGGCTAATAATTTCCGGGACCGGAATATTTCGATATTGGTCCTTTAAAATACGTATTAAAACATAAGAAAATCAGATTGTGATCCCGGGGTTTCGTGATCACGGGGTCATACATTGCATGTCCTAACTGGAAATGTTTTATTTCTAAACATTTTTCATAAGACACTATTTTTTGACTGGGGTTTGGGGGTTCAGGAGTGATCAAGTAAAACCATAGATATATGAAAGAGAGAGATTTGTAACGAAGCGAAATCGTAATGAGTCTCGGTGTCTCCGAAGTCGCGCCTTTGCCACGCTGTGATTGGCTAAAGCGCGGAGTGAAGCAACTGTATGATGCGGCACTAGAGAGGAGGCTACGTCGATAAATTGTTATCCATAGATATTTGATAAGGCCGGAATATTAAGAAAAACATTAAAATCGATCTATCATTCAATCAGAAATAAATAAAGATTAAAATATCGCATGGAACGATGTATCTAATCTTTATAAACATATATTTGAACATAAACAAAGCCATTTATTAACGACATTATCTTAATTGTGGCTGGGTATCAAATGAACAAATAATTATTTAGACTGTTGTACCCCTTAATAAACAAAATGTTACGGTCACATATTTTAATAAAATAATTTCAACCTTTGACAACGGTTAATGTAAGAGGCTCAAAATAATGAATATACGCGATATAATCTATTTAGGTATATTGTTTTACCTTTATGAAGATAAGATATACAGTGTGTTACATGACCCAGGCTTTTACGAAAATGGGCAATAATACGCATTACTGGCAATCGTTTTCAAGTATTAAGAGTTGACAAATATTGAAATCAACTGAACAATTATTTTTATTTCGTTCGAACGATCAATGTAACGCGTGTACTACTTAGTTGTCAAACGCTGCGAGTGGCTGCGATCTGTCATTGTCAAGTGCCAATTAACGATTTATTTTGAAGTACATTGCTTCTCAATTAACTTTTCTTAGAAAGATAATTACTTTTAAAATTAGGATTTTTAAACAAATAATGCACATGGTTTGGCTAAGAATCTGCATCTCAATCCTCGGTTCAAATAAAAGCCTGCATCATGTTAACACACTGTAGATACAAAGGTCAAAATATGAAAGAAAAATTGAATATAATCAACAATTTATCGACCCTATTTTGTCATCGGCACGGTCAGTCGTACCTCTAGTTCGCGGCCTGCTCGCAGCGGCCGTACCAAGAAATGACAGTACGGTTGTGAATATCGCTAGCAATTCGATACATTGCACGGTCGCTTACCAAATTGTAACTTGCTTGCTATTCTAAGCCGTCAATGTAAAACGCACATACAATTTGTCACTGAATAGTTCAACCAATTGGTACGCCCAAGTAAAATCATTAAGACGTTTATGTCAGCGGTTTGTTGTTATATATTTTGTAAAAATACGTGGTTTTGTCAACTAATAACTAAAATTACATTTGGTACGTGACTGAATAGTCCTTGAAATGTTTATTTACACTCCTATTTTTACAAGAAATAACGGCACATTTCGGCATTTTGCGGATATGTCCGAGCTCCTTCTGCAGTCGCGGGTAAGTTGCGACTAGTTCATAGGGCGCGCATCTGTCACACTATAAAGGCCAATGGGCTATAACGCTGCAACATGTTCCATGCCTCCGTTAGCTATCTATACTGATCTGTGAGTAAAACAAAATATGGACAAATCACAAATTTTTTAATATTCTTAATTTGGAGTGCATTTTAATAATAATAAGTAATAATTGCGCATAGGAATAGTAAAGTACCTATTGCACATTAATCA
Organism: Thaumatotibia leucotreta; assembly: GCA_025490895.1. Taxonomy (NCBI): domain Eukaryota; kingdom Metazoa; phylum Arthropoda; class Insecta; order Lepidoptera; family Tortricidae; genus Thaumatotibia; species Thaumatotibia leucotreta. The sequence goes on along the minus strand of JALPQI010007203.1, from coordinate 39,630 downwards.
AAATTCTGTCTGGTAGCCGTGAGTCATCGGTTTGGCAAGCATCAAAAATCCAGGGGGCGAGCAGAAATCCAAGGGCGAGCAAACAACGGAGTCCAGTAGTCACAGCATAGTCAAAATATTATGATTATGTCCACGAAACGATAACAATGATAGCAAACGAGTCGCAAAAGTCTCATTGCAATGTTTGGTTCACGGTTTTCATTCCCAATGTTGCCATGTACTGAATAGCGCCCAATTTTATTAAATAATCATTTATAATATACGTAAATATTGTAATTAATAGAAAATAATATCGCATTTAAAAACATTATTTGAAACCGCGTTTCGTGATTGATTGAAAAGTTCTTTTGTAAACTGGCAACAATGGAGTATAAATTGGCGTTCTACGCCATCTACTGACATTCACCATTAACATATCGCTCTAGAGTGAACAAAATACGGCAATCACAAACTAGTTCGATGAAAGAATCAGATGTAAAAAAAAACTACGCATTTGTTAATATTCGGCATCATATTACAATAATCTTTTATAAATGATATTAAATTTAATCATAAATGACAGATTAAAACATTGAAATACCATATTACATAATATTTTGCATTTTATTACTTTGAATGAGCCTTGTAACGCCATCTATCAAAGTTTTTTTCAATATCAAAACCAATGCAAAGAGAGAACAATCTCGGTAATTCCTTTTATCTCTGACAGAACATTGAAAGGGCGTCCGGGAAAAAACCGGGAAATATTTCGAAATAGGAACTTATATAAATACATGGTATACCTTATATAAAAAAACCTATAAAAAAATGGTATACCTTTGTAACTTCCAATTTCCAAACATTTAACAAAAAAATAAAATTTCATGTTGTTTTGAACCTTTACCTTTCATTAATACGCTCTTTTACCATCACGTGCGTTATATTCCTTTTCCTAACTAGTGCGCAATAACGAAATTTGCGCGCGGTAATTTCTCTTTTTGTCGCACTTGTTATGAAAAAAATCGTCCCTTACACGTGCAAAACTCGCGAGGGTGATTGTCGCCCTCGCACTTGTATCGAAATGTACTATTTCAGTACAGATGGTGTTTTTTATGCACTAGTGCGAGAAGTGGTTATCTTGTCAGTTCGAAACTTCGGAGGGCCATCTGTATCTACTGAGAAACATCGTACAATACACGTGCGATTTTTTTTACACTTGTATTGTAAACACAAATTACCAAAACGTACTACTTCAAAAGTAAGCCTAATTATTAAACATAAGTACGTACTTAAGGGTACTGAATCTTACCACGGCATTAAACCTTAATAACCAATGTTAATAACTAGTTTTCTATTTGTTATACTATATTCTAAAGACAAACGGGTCTTAAACTTATGATTAATTTTATCCTGACGTTTCAGGCATGAGTCTTGCCTGCGACCACGGGTGTAACGTCATGCCCAAACGTCAGGATATAATTAATAGTACATTGTGTATTTAGGGCGGTAAGTAAGAATTTGCGAACGAGTGTGAAAGTGAAGCCCAAGCCGAAGGCGCGGGCTTTACTTCACACGAGTTCATAATTCTTGTACCGCCCGTGGTACAGTCAAAGACAAAATAAGGTGTATACAAAAACGTTCAAAAATATGTCCCAGTGCACTCTAATTCTGTGTAATAAGAACGTCGTAACATATTTATGAGCGGATTCTTTCGATACTTATTTTTGCACTTGACTGTACCTACACACAATGTTTTTCATCACACCTGTGATGCAAAAAAGTAAATAAAACAATATATTTTCACAAAACTACTAAAATGGTCTAAATCAGGGATGACTTAATTTCATTTTCATAAAAGAAATCTCGTAAGTTTACGCGATTAAGACCCGTTTGTGTTTAAACTATGGTAAGATTTGATAAAATCCCGGGACACACGTGATTCCCGGAAATTTCCCGTTCGAGTCTTCGAACGTCCCTAATACTTGAACTTCTGACACGTTAAGTATAATTCGATTAAGCCAACATGCTGTCTTAAAGAGGAAATTTAGCACGTGAGCAAATAATTTTCGAGAATGCAGTCAGAGAAAAATGTATTTTACACTTAGATTTGTATTAAACAGTTTCTAAATTTATTATATTATAACTAGGTTTTTTTATAATAAAATTGTATTTGTAAAAATAGATCATTCATTTTTGATAGCTTATTGTGTCATTGGAGGATGGTGAAACAAGACATTGGAAATTAAACACGTAGTTATTAAAATTATGAGACATGCCATCATCATCATCATTACTTAAGAGCTACGCTCTTGCCGGTGAAGATGAAGTAATCGCCATTTCTCTCTATTCAGTGCAAGCCTTTTGACATCTGTGTACGACTCGACAGCTACTTTTTCCTTTAATTGCAAAGACATACCAAATACAAGTTAATGAATGAACAATGACTACTTAATAATAATATTAAACTACAAAAATAAAACTTAAAATATTAACTTAAATAAAATTAAACCTAAAAAAACCCTTAAAAGGAGCTACGCATCCAAACCGCCCCGATTGGTTCCCGAAGCAAAGGTGCCCATCACACTTGCAGCGTTTCCGCGCTGATGAATCGCGATGGACAGTCTCTGGTCCAGGAACGAACCGGAGCGGGGATCAAGGCCCCTTTCCTGCTGGCGTCGTCTCAGTTCCCTAAGGAAGCTCTTTCCCCCGCGCACCAGCAACCTGTAGTCTCTACAGCCAAGGGCACAAATATTAACTAACCATTGATAATTATTAACCGCACGTAATTAGTTAATGTCCAATGTATTTACATTATGATTTTCTTACCGGAATTTTAACCCGCGACTTCCAGCTTCGTAGGCAGGCACTCATGTCCACAGAAGTACATAGTTCTTCGCTAGTGCGGACTTATTTATCACAGAAAAACTTTTGATAAGGGTATCAAAGAATTCAAGGTGTCACATTGCAGAAAAGATGTTCTTAGAATAGCCACTTCATTTTATAAAACATTAAACGATGCTCCAATACAACGCGAAACCGTTCCTTATGAACTCGAAGTAAATGAAAACACGACGGAACCGAAACCAGTGGACGAGATCGAAATAGTAAGTGGAATAAAGCGGCTAAAAGTAGAGAAAAGCCCAGGACCGGACAGAATAACTAACGAAACAATTAAAATTGCTTGTACATTTCTCGCTACACCGTTAACCATTCTTTTCAATAAAATACTGGACACCTGTGTTACACCTAGGCAATGGCCAGAGTCAGACATTATACTATTGTATAAAAAGGGCGACCCGAGTGACATATCGAATTACCGACCTATTAGCCTACTTCCTTCGCTCTATAAGTTGTTCTCGTCGGTAATAGAGAAGAGAATTAGCCCTACGTTGGAAGCTCATCAACCTGTCGAGCAAGCCGGATTACGAAAAGGCTACTCTACAGCAGACCACATCCACTCCATAGAGTTACTTTTAGAGAAATATCAAGAGTTTAAAAGACCGCTCTACGTAGCTTTTATAGACTACCTGAAAGCCTTTGATACCATACTTCACACATCAATATGGGAGGCCCTGAAAGCACAAAATGTAGAGATGAAGTACATAAGCATTCTTAAATATCTGTATGAAAATAATACAAGTAGAGTGAAGCTAGAGTCTACAGGCCCACAAATTCCAATCAAAAGAGGGGTAAGACAGGGAGATCCCCTGTCACCCAGAATCTTTACAGCGGTACTGGAAATGGTCATAGGTAAATTGAACTGGAATAAAGTCGGCTTAAATATAAACGGAAAGCGCATCAGTCACCTAAGGTTCGCTGACGACCTGGTTTTGCTGTCAGAGAATAGTGTAGAGCTGAAATTTATGATCGAAACCCTACAAAAATCAAGTAGAGACGCAGGCCTGGAAATAAATTTTAGTAAAACCAAAATAATGACAAATTCACTGAAACATACAATAAACATAGAAAATATAGCACTAGAATATGTCGACTCATACATTTATCTTGGAAAACAAGTATCATTTTCCAACAAAAATAATGAGCAAGAAGTGGACAGAAGAGTAAAAGGATCTTGGAAGAAATATTGGAGTCTAAAGGAAATTTTCAAAAGTCAAATGCCAGTTAAAATTAAAAAAAAAGTAATGGACACCTGTATTTTACCAACACGTAAGTGATTACGGCTGCCAAACTTGGAAATTCACGCACCGAATCAAAAACAAAATAACTTCTTGTCAGCGCAGTATGGAGAGAAGCATGTTAAGAATCAGAAAAATTCAAAAAATTCGTCATTCAACCATAAGAGAGACATCCGGTGTTATAGACGCCCTTATTTATTCAAAAAAAATGAAGTGGCGATGGGCAGGCCACGTAGTCCGCATGAGTGACGATCGTTGGACAAACTTGCTGACGTCATGGCCAGGCCCTCCAGGTAAAAGACGTCGAGGAAAACCACGAGCCAGATGGGCGGATGACATCGTAAAGACGGCCAGTAAGCGATGGATGACACTAGCCAAAGACAGAAGCAAGTGGTTATCTTTGGAGGAGGCCTTTACCCTCAACTGAGGGGTTCCCGCAGGACAGTAATTCTATATGTTACTTTATTATAATTGTTTTTGATTATTTATTTATGGATCAATTTAGTTTTACAATCATAATTAGAAATAATATTTCTTTGTTAATTAAGTTAATATGAATGAAATGAACCAAATATATTTTTTATTTTTATTGATTAAATCAAAGTGTATATTCAGTTATTAAAATAATTTTGTATAAAATCGCGAACGAAGAGCATGATAATTGTAATTTGATTTATTTTTATGCAGGAAATAAAAGGCTTTTTTATTTTTATTTTTATTTTTTATCAAAGAATCCAAAATGACCTACTTAACGTTGTCATTCGACCGTTAACGACTAAGAAAACGGTTATCAAAGAAACGTTATTAATGATTATGAATTATGAAATAATGGAGGTAAAACCCTCGTCAAATACGTTAATTGACTTTTACTTAGGGGAATAAAAACCACGTATAAATAGGTGCCTAACAGCATTTTGTAAAGGAATAAAGGTATTAATTAGAAATATGTATACCTAGCTAAACCTAGTGAATCAATCTCTGCCAGTTAAAAAATGTGACAAATTCAAATTGTCTATGGGCAGCTAACTTTTCATACCTATTTATTTTATTTCTTTAAAATTTGCCGCCTTTTTCCACTGACAGGAGATTGTTGTTGTTGGACATCGAATCATGTACCTATACATTTACACGTAAAATTCAGTTTTCAGCCATTTTTGGTTTTGGCGACTCGAGCTTCATAAGCCGAGGCTAAATTTCGTTCTTATGCTTGCGGTCTGCAACTCAAATGTTTGCGTGCCTAAGACTTCAATGCGGTGTCCAAAACATATTTCCGATAATAAGCCGCTATTACTTTGACATCAGACTTTAAAAAAATCTACTTGGTAACACTTCATATCGTTCACCCTGTAATGTACAGCCTTAGAGCCTTGTTCATAGAACTTGAAATGCCCAGTTTAACTTCTTTGTGTTTGTTCCTTCCTCACATCTGCAATTGTCTGAGTGACGGGTAAAGCCAAACGAAATTTTTCGCCATTTTGACTTATGAGTTGTCCAAGTAGGTACGTTTAAAAATAACGCATTTGGTTGCTATGATATATTGTAATTTTACATTATAAATAGTCGTTACCAAATACTATGTAAGTACAAATACTCGAAAGTGAATTGATTGATTTGCAAACCTTACACATGCCCCGAAAATGCCCACTGGAGTCCGACATTATGCACATAACAAAACTACTTCCGGCTTTAACCCTACCTAAAACCGGTAAGATACTTGGCGGGACTTAATTTTACAAATAATCATGGTTAATGGTTCACGGATTTCAACTAAAACGAAATTCATTTTAAATAAATTGAAATAAACTAATAATAACGACAGACGTAAAGTCTCTATTTTGGCCAGGAAATTTTAAGCACTCAACAACACTAAGTAATAAGTGACACCAAACTAAGTACTAACTTCCTAAGACAATCACCATGAATAAAAGATCCAAAGTTTTAGATAACTTTAGAATAGCATCTCTATTACCAAGATATTAGGTACATGTATGAATATATATGAGCACATACGCTGTTCTTATGTATTGATAGGTAAAGAAACCCTATCTTTAGTAAATCACTTCAGCATCATCTTTTATTTAGAGGCTAGAACAAGCCCCATATTCGGTGCTGAAAAATAAATTTCCAATACTAAAATTATAAAATTTCATGGGACATTCTTAAGGTGCATGCAGACCAAAAGAACATTCGCTGTTCTATCCCCTACTCTACGAAATTCGATCGTTGGAACAGCGAATGCTCTTTTGGTCTGAATGCACATTTAGACGATAGTAAATTACTGTAGACGCCGAAAAACCAAACTTAAATATGTGCACCAAACCAACGGTTTCTGTTTAGCCCAATGGTTGACTGATGATAGAGAATGCCTTACGGCGTTAAGTTCGCCATTTGTATATTTTTATATTGTGCAAAAAGGTTTAAATAAATAAATAAAATTACTTTATGACAAAAGTTCTAAGAAAATTATATGTATCGTCAGCCTCCGTAGCCTAGGTTCCAGGTTCGAATCCCGATGAGGGCATTATTTGTGTATTTATTTATCACAAATATTTGTTCCTAGGTCATGGCTGTCTATATATTTAAGTATCTATATGTATCTATCTATCGTCGCAATTTTACCCTTTAACGAAAGAATATTAAGTGCGCTATAAGGTCATTATTGCATGTTTTTCGTAGCATAATTAGGTGAGGCGATATTAAGCCGAAAACGTTAGGAAAACTCAAAATAACGCTAGTTTACAAAAAAGAGTATTTTTAAGAAGTCGCAAATCTCTGAAACTATAAAACCTACGGTAATACATGTTAGCTCAACTTGTTGGAAATGTATTAATCTTTAAACGCTTCCTAACGTATAATGTCAAAAACATAAGGTTTTTTTAATAAAAATCAGAAACTGAAACATGACCGTAAATTTCGCAGTTTTTCACGTACTACGTAACTAGCACAACTTTTTTTTGCTTGCAAAATGTGGTTTTATTGTGCCCTATGGTGTCTAAACAACATATCAAAAATGCAGCTATACTGCATGCTTTGCGAGTTTAATGTAAAGTTTGACCGTACTACGTGGGACACACGGTATACTAATATTGAAATCATATTTTATCGCTGCTGAATACTCTACCACCTCGCCCCAAGTAAAAGGTCGTAAGTCCCATTATAACCATATCCTTTTATGTCCTATCAATATTGCACATATCTGTAAAAGCATGCAGTGAGTGTATTGTGCAACTTGCAACATGATATCGCTGTCGGTTGAAAGAAAAATGCACTAAGAATTTACGAGGGATTGTTGAGATATATTTTGTATCTTATACCTCGGAGATACGTTTCAATTTTGATTAGTAATGAACTGTCGTACACAGATATGTTTTTGACTAGATCACGTAAGGGCCTACGCTAGCTGGCGCGGACGCCTGCCGCGTGCGCGTGCTCGCGGGTCTCGCTCAGTATTAAAATCAATCACACTTACTGTTGGCGCCGTTCAGACAACTTCTTGTTAGATGAACATCCGTGCCGGGTAATCCACGTCGGCTAGCGAAGGTCATAAGAACTTTGCTCCAACGCAGCCCTATTTCCGGGTTTCATTATCATAATCTGCCTATTTTAGTCCGCTACTGGGCATAGGCCTCTGATATTAGTTAATAGGTTGACGCATTAGGCCTATTTATAATCGCCTTGCTCGGGAATCGGATTCGCAATTTCAGTAGGCCCATTATGACTGTACCTTTGCCGTGGCGATTATGGGCATTTACCTCCTAATGTGCCTACACGCATTTTTAATAGGAGAGGCCTAAGTCCAGCAGTGGACTAACATAGGTTGATGATGTGATGACATACCAATTAACCAACTAGGTACTTACCGTAAAATGTAGGTAGATTAAAAAATCGTACATATTCAGGACTGATTTTTAAACCCCAATTAACAATACAATACCTGAACATATTGCAAAAACACAAACTAAATTATTTATTAACTAAATATTTTCATTTGTACTTTAAATTTTTCTCCAGTAGTCACACTACCTAATACTATATAAATTATAAATATTAGATGTCATACCCCAAAGAAAAACGACCAAGATCACCTATGTCCGAGGTGGGGATCGAACCCACGTACTCAGCTTTCGCTGAAAGCTGAATAAAAGCTGAGTACGTGGGTTCGATCCCCACCTCGGACATAGGTGATCTTGGTCGTTTTTCTTTGGTATATGACATCTAATATTTATAATACAATACCTGTCAAATAAATGTTATCTCTTTCCTTTTTTGACTAACGATCTGAAAAAAGGATGGTGATAATTATAACTAACGAATAGATTTATTTGAGGATTGAAAACTCAGCCCTTACTAGTCATTGTGGCATGGTTCTAAACCGGCCTGTTATCGCCTGGTAACACTGACACCGGTGTTGACCAATCCAGACGACCGTGTCGGTAGCGAATCAGAAGGCTCCGTGACCGCGACAACAGCGCCTAGGTTGCGCGTACTCTCCACTACATGCAGCGGTGCACCGAGACGCCAGGTCTAGTAAAGCCTCCGCACGCGTCCTAGACTTAAAAGAACCTTTTTAGTACAAATGGTGCCTTTTTTAGGCTCTAGTAGTAGGTCATTTTACGTCAGGTCCAAAACTTCGGAGGGCCATCTGTACTAAAAACGTCATACGAGACACGTGCAAAAAGGAAATTTGTAACTCGTGTCGATTTAAAACACTCCCTATCGGTCGTGTTTTAAAACATCGCCACTCGTTTCGAATTTCGTGTTTTTCGCACTTGTGTCGTAATGTATTATTTTAGTACAGATGGTGCCTTTTTTAGGCTCTAGTGCGAGAAGTGGCTCATTTTACGTCAGGTCCAAAACGTCGGAGGGCCATCTGTACTAAAAAACGTCGTACGAGACACGTGTAAAAAGGAAATTCGTAACTCGTGTCGATTTAAAACACTCCCTTCGGTCGTGTTTTAAAACAATGGAAAAACATTCGTCACTCGTTTCGAATTACATGCTTTTCGCACTTGTGTCGTAATGTACTATTTCGACTGATTATAACTAACTAGTATTAAAGTGGTAAACTAGTTTTACTTAAAGGCTCAAACACGGCCCATGGTTCGAATTGGTTGAATGTACAACACTTTCTCCAAAAAACACGCAATCATAAACGTATTCTCCTCTGAAATGGTTTTCACGGAAGACCAGCGTCAAGGTACCTAACAAGTATCTTGACATAAAGCTGAGTGAAAACCTTTTCAGTGACGCTTTAGAAATTAATGATATGTTTTAGTTTGTACCTACGTTTGTATTTTAAGCGCACTGAATACCTAAATTTTTTTTCTCTTTTTCTTTCTTTCTATTCTAACGAAATACATGTCTGTGGTGTCGCATGCTCTGCTTTCCTCTCATGGGAAATATCGATACTTTTGATGAATGGTCAAGCTCATACAGTTACTCTATTCATTCGTTATTTATGAACGCTGGAGCCGTACTATGAGTTGGAAAGTAAAGGATACGTTAGGTTTTACTCAATAGCTATAAGTAATGCATTTTATTAAGCTATGAATGCCTATGAACTATCGACTATAAACACGAACAAAAAATACGCATTCCTGTGTAAAAAAAAGAGACACGGCGATAGAAATACCTATTTACTCACTAGAAAAAAATAAAATAAAAATAAAACTATCTGTTCCTCGTCGGAACAGTACTAAAAGTGATTACCTACCTTTAACTAATTAAAAAAAAAATTTTGATTCCTTACACTTAATTATTACCAACATTCACCTACCCGTTTTTCGGGTAGGTGAATAAAAGATAGTAACATCTTGTTCACAACATTTAATATTTAAAATTTAAACTTTAAGCTTTTGGCCTTTAAAAGTAATCTAAATTAATGCTATAATTAACGCTTATCACCTACCAGTAAATTCCATATTTTTCTCCAAAAGTTACACAAGTTTTTTTTAAATTTTGCACTTTTGACACAACACAATGGCTGAACTTGATTCAATTCAAAATTCCGTGACGGACCTGGCAACCATGTTTAAGGAGCAGATGGCTGAATTCCAGTCAAGTCTTGATAAGGCAGATCCGGCCAACCCTTCGGTTACATCAGTGTCCGTCGGCTTTGAGGCGTTCAAGAAGTTTGTTTTGAGAGCCCTCGAGTCGTTGCAGAAGCAAGTGGATCTTGTGACGCGCCAGGTTGACCAAATAGAAACACGTTCTCGTCGCAACATGTTGCTGGTGCACGGTATCGCTGAGGCGGAGTCTGAAGACACAGCAGTTCTTGTGGTGAATGCACTTCAGGCTGTTCGGGAAGACTTGTCCGCTGTGCATATAAGCAGGAGCCTTCGTTTGGGCGGGCGGACTCGACGCGACAAGAAACCACGCGCCGTGCTCGTTGAGTTTAAAGAAACTGCTGTCCGGGACGACGTGTGGTTCAAAAAGGTCGGGCTGAAGGGTTCGGGAGTGACGCTGGGCGAGTTTTTAACTAAGCCGCGTCACGCTGCTTTTGTGAAAGCCCGCGAGCGCTTTGGAGTTCGGAGTTGCTGGACGTGGAACGGCGACGTGTTTGTCCTCGGCAAGGACGGAGTGCGACGCCGAGCCAACTGCGTGTCCGAAGTCAGGGCGCTGCCGTGTCCGTCGGACCCGCCTGCTGCCCCGGTCGGGCCTCCTGCGGCTACAACCTCGACCTCGGCCATCAAACCCGCTTCCCAAGATAAACCGGAGCCAAACAAGAGACCCAGGCGTGCAGCTTCTAAGTCCCGGGTATAACGCCATCGCTTCATATTGTTTGTCTTTCCTTTTATTCGTATAATAATTAATTTCACTTTCTCACTATATTTGGTCGTGTAACACATTTAAAATTCTACCCTTTTTTATTCAATTTCTTGTTTTCGATCATTATTTCTAAATTCTAAAGTAGACGTATGTCATGTGTTATGTCAACCATGACATTTTCATTTAGTGTTGCCATAGTAAAATTTGCGTTTCGTTTTTCGATGTTTTGTTAAATGTTGTTGTTAATTGTAATATTTTAATTTGTAACAATATTATTCTCCCGATCTGCTGGCAGGTAGCGTTTGTATGATTACACACAAACCTAACCTAGTATTAAAATTTATTATTCTTTTTACTTATAGATATATATTTGTATAGTTTATATTTATGTTCAGCCGTAACAGTGAGTCTGACGATGATTCTTTTTTATCCTTTTCTACGAACGATAGTGGTTCTGACGATAGTTTTAGGAGTTTGCCGCCTTCACTTCATGATTTCCTTAATTTAGAATTTAGTAATGTCGCAAAAAACTTCAATATAGTTCACATTAATGCTCAAAGCATTCCTGCGCATTATTGTGACCTAAGTGCTACCTTCGATTTAAATAATGTCCACGCCGTTTTGGTTTCAGAATCATGGCTTAAACCTTGCTTGCCCTCCACTTCCTATTCATTACCTGGTTTCCACTTAATACGTCACGATCGCTTGGGCAGAGTTGGCGGTGGAGTTGCAATATATCTCCGTTCTCACATTCCCTTTTCAATAGTTTGCACGTCGGCACATTCTCCTTCCTCTGATACAGCTGAGTATCTCTTTCTCAACATCTCTCTCTCCCACACGAAACTTCTTCTAGGGGTCTTTTATTCCCCATCACTTACTGTTGACTACTTCACCCCTCTGGAGAAACTTTTAGAAGACCTCATGCCCTCTTTCGATCATCATATAATAATGGGTGATTTTAATACTTGCCTCCGCAAAGACGACCACCGGTCGCGGTCTCTTAAATCCCTTATACATGCCTGTAAATTGAATATCCTTCCTTCTGGCCCTACGCACTATTTTCCAAATTGCTCTCCTTCTCTCTTAGATCTTGCTCTTTTGTCCTCTGTATCTCATGTCGCCAAGTTTGGCCAGCACGCTGCTGATGGCTTTTCGTACCACGACCTTCTGTACTTGTCTTATAAAGTTAGACCTCCTAAGCTGAAAGCTAAAGTCCTACTTCAGCGCAACTTTGGTAAGATGGATATTCATAAGCTGCGCGAAGACGCATCGAAAATCGACTGGGATGTGATATCTAGAGCCGCTACTGTAGACGATCAGGTGTCTCTTTTTAATTCCTTACTCACGCGGCTCTATGATGTTCACGCCCCAGTCCGCTCGATTAAAGTAAAACATCTTCCTGCCCCTTGGCTAACAAACGAAATTAAACTCTTGCTGGTTAAGAAAAATATGGCTAAAGCAAGATACAAGTTAAACGCTACGGATTCAAACAAATCTCGCTACTACTCGTTACGTAACCGCTGTAGCACCATTTGCCGGGATGCTCAAAGACGCCACATTCACCAGTCTATTGAGGATGGTGACCCGGGAAAAGTTTGGAGATTCCTCAAAACGTTGGGGGTCGGGAAATCACAGCAGGATTCCTGTCCTAATGACATCGACTTTAATCAACTCAATGCTCATTTTTCTAGCTCTACCACCTTTAGTGGCCCCGACAAGGCTCAGACCCTTCAGCATCTAAATTCTCTTTCAACAGCTAACTCATCTTCATTCTCTTTTAAGCCTTTTGCCGCTGGTGACATTAAGAAGAACATACAATCCATATCATCCGATGCCGTCGGTGTCGATTGCATTAGCCGTAAAATGATCCTTCCTCTCCTTGACCTACTTGTCCCTGTAATCTCCGTCATTCTCAATCGTTCTATTTCCTCTAGCTCTTTTCCGTTACTCTGGAAAGATGCCTCTATTGTTCCTCTACCCAAAAAGCCCAATCCGTCTTCTTTTTCCGAATATCGTCCAATCTCAATCCTACCTTTCCTGTCCAAAGTATTAGAGCGTCTCGTACACCAACAACTTGTATCGTACTTGAACCTACATGATCTCCTTAACCCACTTCAGTCTGGTTTTCGTCCTGGTCATAGTACGGCTACTGCTCTTGTCAAGATTACTGACGACATTCGGTATGGTATGAACAATCAGAAGGTGACAGTGTTGACGCTGCTAGATTTCAGTAATGCGTTTAACACTGTTGACTTCGATATTTTACTTGGGATTCTGTGTTCTCTTAATTTGTCTCCAGCGGTAATTGAGTGGTTCCGTAGCTATCTCGTTGGTCGTCGTCAGCGCATAAAGGTTGGTGATTTTCATTCTTCTTGGTGCGACACGTTGGCCGGTGTCCCACAAGGCGGCGTGTTGTCTCCTCTGCTGTTCTCTATTTTCATTAATTCGATTACTCATAACCTTTCTTCCAATTATCACCTTTATGCTGACGACCTTCAGATTTATTCACAAGGTGTAACTGGTGATCTTACTGCTGTAATCGACACTGTAAATAAAGACCTTTCGAACATTGCAGACTGGAGTCGAGACTTTGGTTTGAATGTCAATCCGGCGAAAACACAGGCTATCATAATTGGTAGCTCCAAGCAGCTTGCGAGAGTCGATTACAGCAGTGTTCCTCCCATATTATTTAATAGTGTTATGATCCCTTATTCGCAACAAGTTAAAAATCTCGGTGTCATTATGGACAGGACCTTATCTTGGGGACCTCAGGTTGGTGAAGTGAGCAGGAAGGTGTTTGCAGCAGTAGGTTCGCTCAGGCGTTTGCAAAATTTTCTACCTATTCCTACCAAAGTTGCTCTTGCACAAACTCTTCTCCTTCCCATTTTAGACTATGCCGACGTCACGTACCTTGACCTTACTGAGGAACAGCTCAGCAAGCTTGAGCGCATTCAGAATGTTTGCATTCGATTCGTATTTGGGCTGCGTAAATATGATCATGTCTCCCACTTCCGATTGCAGCTCAAATGGCTTCCCATTCGCCTTCGCCGCAACTCTCACATTCTGTCACTCCTTTATTCTATCCTCTTCAACCCCGCAACTCCCCTTTATCTCAAGCAGCGCTTCAGTTATCTCCGTTCTGCGAGGTCCTCCCAGAACTTACTCCTATCCGTGCCATCTTCCTCTTCAAAATTCTATAATAGCTCTTTCACTTTTCAAGCTGTTCGGCTTTGGAACTCTCTACCTGTTAACGTAAGGTGCGCGCAAACTCCAACTGCCTTCAAAAAGCTGCTCAAATCACACTACTTATCTCCTCCGTAATATTTTTGTTCTAATTCCTATTCTGTTTGGCTGAAATTGATACAATATTTATTTTATATATGTAAGTATATGTATGTTTATTATGTTTAGGTATATATGTATGTTTATCTGCATGTTTATTTTTCTTATGTCATAGTTAAGTTCTGATATTTTTCTACACCTACCAACAAACGCTTAATAATTATGTTTCGCTACCTAAAGGTTGTCTGGAAGAGATTGCTCTTTAGCAATAAGACCGCCTGTTGTCTGCCTCTAGATTAGTTGTCTTCTTGTATAATGTTTCTTTTGAGGTGTACAATAAAGAGTATTATTATTATTATTATTATTATTATTATTACTGAATAATTAGCCCTGTTGTCCAAAGTGAGCAATTTTGACCTGGGAACCGGTCGACGAAGCCCCGCTGCGGGGTTTCTATTTCCGCTCTAAGGGATAAAAGGTACCTAACGAACTTATCCAGGTTAAGGTAGGGGAAGGTTCAGATTGTTTCTTTTTTAATGCGGGGGGCTTCGCCCCCCGAGCCCCCCTGGTGGAGGCTTCGCCCCCCGTCCCCCCTTTTTTTGGTTTTGTAAGTATGAGGATGTGTAAATATATGATTAAAAATACTTAAGTATTTAAAGAGATATTTCTTTATAAGCTAGGAACGGTCCTGGCGAGAAGTTTGCTGCTGCTAGGGTGTCCTTGTCTAACGTCTTGTCGGATACCTAAAACAATCTTTTAGACTAGAAGAAATGGTAGAAAACTTTTTAATCATTACAATCGAAAAGAGGTGGGTAATTGGGTATCTGCCAGTTGCTGTCTAACACAAGATTTGCTAAGCCGCACATGGCATATTTATAGCAGTCCCTTTGCTTTACCTAAGACAGGACAGTTATAAGGTAACCATAAAAACATCAGTTTCCGGTAAAACCGTGATCGGTCATTGGTTAATCAAGCTTTGTTATGAAGTAGCCATAGCGACGTCAGCATCCGTGTAACTCGCAGGATCGGTCATTGGCCACCCGAGTTTTGTTATAATGTAACCATAGCAACGTCCGCATCGTTGTTGAACATAGTTCGGCAAAAGTCGTTGATAACGAATCAAGCTTTGTTGTAATGTAACCACAGCAACATCAGCATCCGTGGAATTCGCGGACTCGGCCATTGGCTAACTGAGTTTTGTTATTATTTAACCATAGTAACGTCTACGTCATTGGTGAACAGATTTTGGGAAAAGTCGTTAATAACGAATCGATCCCGATCAGTACTGCGTACCGACTAATTTACGAACTGTAACAAGTGGCTCAACAATCCCGGTTCGCGACTGTACCTTCTGTTTGACAATGACAACATCACTCGGCCTGTCCTTTTCTTTTTTCGTCTCTTTTTAATCAATATAGTCCAATAGGGACGGGTAGCCACGAGAAAGCCGAGTGTTTCAGTCACACACAAGATATGCTAAGCCCCCGGATACTTACACAATCGTTTTATAAGCCATTTGTGCCGTGTTTTGTTTGGCCATGATCATTTCAATAGAAAGGGACACAATTCTGACAGGAGTCATCTCACGAAGACCGTTTTTGTTTTACTCTTTAGTGCACAATTTAGTAGTGGTATCTTTGCATTCGAAGCCATAGACCATGCAGTTGTAAATGCGAACTTTTTTATGTGAAGTCACTTTCTCTACTATTACAACATAATGACAATTTACGTCAAGTTGTTATATCATAACATTACCAAAAATAATAAAATAAATTATAATATTGCGAATTGCGATGCACACGAAGCACATAATTAATAAGAAAAGTAAGCCAATCATTGTGTAAACGACTTGTCAACGAATATTATCTGAGTTGATAAATAGAACCAAGCACTATTGTTGTCATCTCAAAGCAACGTATACCAAATGCAGTTCTGACTGTGACCTGTGGGTTTTCACTTCCAACCTGATTAACAGTGAAATTCTTACTTAGTTTCGACAAGATCCTGTTCTCAGTACGTGTTATGTCGTGTCAGAGTGGAGTCAAATAAAGAAGCAGATCGTATCGTCGACATCATCGTAGTCGTGCCTATGTCTACAAATTCAATTAATTTAAGTGCAAGTTGAGTGGTTAAGAGTTCACCCGGTGAGATATGTGATTAGTGCACTATTTTTGTTGTAACCGTTTACTTAATAAATTGTTTTGAAGTCACTTTATGGCGTTTTACTAGTTTAGTTATTTCGTCAGTTCACACCTGATAATTGAGATTGTGATCTGTTACGTAATGTTGAAAAAAGTGACAAAGTAATCAATAAGTAGATAGGTATGTTTCATAAGCAATACTGATTCATTTAGATTCAATAATACGCGAAACCGATAGTACCTAAATGTCAATGTCAAATGTTCGACTGGACACATAATGTCTGCAGTACATTGCTGGGTCGATTAACTTTGTTAGAAAAATAAAGAAAATTTATTTTTGTTTTTAATTAATTAAAACCATTTGGAGTTAATTACTGATTAGTTAAAGGGTCTATGTTTTCATTTATTGCTCTTATTACAGGCCACACCCTGTATACATTTTTAAATAATTGTAACACCTCATTTTGCGTCGGGAATGAAATACAGGCCCCTAATAGGTTACAAGTTGTATAGGTGCCTACATTTTTAATCGTCAGTTCAAAAACTGCTTAATACCTATTTATTTTACTACTATTTTTTATTTAAGACGTTTCTACTTCCTTCCTACGAAATTCCTTCTGTAATTTGACGCACCGTCCTGTCTACATACTCGTAGTACCCCACCTACGTTTATCCGCTGCCCTGCGGCCGGCCGCGCATTTATGACGTCAGCGCCGCTCCGATTTATTTTAACAATAACCACTTCGAAAATTGTAGGAAATGCTTAGAGTATACATAGGGGATTTTTTTGGTATTGTGCCACAGCTAATTATTGACAAGAGAAACATTAAAAAAATAAAATGTAGAATTAATGCGCCTGCACGTAAATCAGTTAAAACTGTAAAAAAAATAGTTAGCATTGAGTCACTGACGTAATTTTTTCTTTGGATGAGTATAATAATTGTCGGGTCATTATAGTAAAAAATCACCATTTGTTTAATTTCTGTTTGATTGTTATGAATTTTAAAAATAATTTTATTTTTTCTGACTATATCTACGATTATTCAGTGGTGACTTTTTAAAATATTGTCTTAAATATTCAGTTAGGCCCCTCGGATAATAAATCCCTACTGTAGGATTTATTGTTTCTTTTTATTAAACAATTAAATCTTAATATTGATTTTATGAAAAAACCTCCACACATTTATCAGGGATAATTAGATTCATATATTCACAAAACGATGTTTTATCATATTCCTGAAATAAATATACTGTAGGATTTAATGTAATTTTCTCGAACAAGTTAAAGTTTAGCTCCCGGACTACTGGTATTTACACAGGATTGCGTATTTTTTGTTCGTGTTTATAGCAAATAATTTCATAGCATGGTTGATGGGGTCGAAAAGTGCGTCAGCTTAGGACGTAGGACGTCCACCCACAAGATGGACAGACGACCTTATTATGAAGGTCGCCGGGACACGCTGGATGCAGGTCGCATCTAACCGGTACATGTGGAGGTCCAGAGGGGAGGCCTATGTTCAGCAGTGGACGTCTTATGGCTGAGATGATGATGATGATGATGATGAATTCATAGCTTAGTAGCTTGCGGTGAGACCAGTGCCTTACGTATAAAGCCTGACGTTACAGATACTTGCGAAGTCATGGTACGGCTATTGGTTACGAATAACATAAACATTTACGCAATTTTCAACTTTATTTCCATGCAATAGGGGTCAATATGTACACTTATTTTTGGACTTATTGCCCACAATGGGAAAAGATGGATGACATGCAAGTGCAACGATTCTAGTTTAAATATAGTTTTAGCGGTTATAAATTTCGGTGAACTTACCTAGCGTCACACAATACTGATACTGAACTATCTTGAATCACTCCATCTTTTAAATAAAAAACCGGCCAAAAGTATGTCGGGCTATGCTCAGTGTCAGGTTCCATAGTAGATCAAAAACGGCTTGGCCTATTATATTCAAAATGGTTTTATTTGAAGTATAAGTGTTCATGTTTTTTTTTCATATTTTAAAAGTTACAGAGTTTTTTTATCGTTATCATTCTAGTCACTTTGTGATTAATGTTAATTTGAGTGTAGGTACCTATACCTACCAATAAATAGTTCACTCGTCAAACCATCATAAGAACACCGCCAGAGGTAATTTACTACAGAATGATAAATTACACGATGATTTTCACGCCTTCCTTACCAGTTGCCCGCAAGAACTGAAGGCATTCATTTAAAATCGAGAATTTAGAGCATTTGCCTCTTTACTCTAGCAGACCTAGCCAAGATACCATTCTGCAATCGTATACGATAAGCGATAAGTCGTAAAGTATGAGAATGACAGATTCGGACCAAAAGTCATGTCGACGCTTATCATGAACAGCGCTGCATCTCAAGACACTACCTTATCGTAATTTGAATTCTAACAATGAAACACTAGAATTTCAATCGCAGGCGCGTACTATTTCGGGTTACATCGTTGTTCATGATAAGCATCGATGTGACGATATCCATACTTTATTATAGTCACGTGACGTGACTAATCGTATACCTATGAAATCCGTGTTTAGATACGACCTATTACATTACGTTCAACATTGTTGTACTGTTCGTGACGTTCATAGATGTACAGCTGTCAAAACTTGACAGCTATACTATAAGCAACTTTCCGTACTGTGTTTAGTCAAACAATCACCACATTTACGAACAGTGTCGTGAAAAGACCATTTTTGCGTCCATCGCTTTCGCTCCAATGTATCAGAGCGAGCGAGAATGTATTACGTATCGAGTAGAACCTACCGTATCGTTTACTTTCCAACTCATGGTTAGGGTACTAGACTGCTGTTAATGGGCAGGTGTGTGGAAAAACTCGATAAGTGCCTTTGCGACTGACAGTGCGAAACGTGTGTGAAGTGTGCGAAATGTGGCGACGGATGATACATACTGCCGAATTGGATGGATTTGTCTTAAGTCTTGTTGCTATAAAAAATATGTCTTGGGACTTCTAAAGGTGCATTCAGATCAAACGAGCATTCGCTATTCTAACCCCCTACTCTACGATATTCGATCGTTACACAAAACGTGATTCGTTGATTTCGTAGAGTGGGGGATAGAATAGCGAATGCTCGTTTGGTCTGAATGCACCTTTAGTGTGGATTTACACCAAACGAGCGAATGCTCATTCTATCCCCACTCTACGAAATTCGTTCGCTACACAAAACGTAATTCGTCGAAATTCGTTGATTTCGTAGAGTGGGGGATAGAATGAGGATGAGGATTCGCTTGTTTGGTGTAAACCTTCACCTAAATCATCCTAGTGCCACGATAAGCTCAACTAAGGCTTGTGATGTGGGTACCAAGCGACGATATAATATAAAAAATGTGAAAATTTAATGGATGTTCTCCGTTTAAGGGTTTGTTCAATATCGTTTTCCAATTAGATAAAAGAAAAATTTTACGAGTGGTGACTCAATAGTTACACGTGAGTTTCCATTTAATGATATGTATAGTTATTATGTTTCACCCAAGAAATATCTAAATATTAAGACCATTAAGCAAAACATAATCCATTTGTGATACATTAGGCAGAGCTTCCTTATATCCGATTCATAGAGGAAAAATCGTGACCTACATAAACTTTTTGCTGAATTTGCCTATTTTTATTGTGTACTCTATCGTCTTCTGATTAGATTGATTTTTGTAAATCTACGAGATACAGGTTAAGGTAATCGTAAAATCTAGTAAAAACATAAGCAAGTATCATTAATCTTTTACAAGAAGTAAAGTTTTTAGATCGACAGGTTTGTAAATGAGTTTATTGTAATGTAAGGGATTGGATTTATTCGGGAGATCGCTGAAAAATTATGCGAAATTGCATTACACGCTGTGATCTCACGAGAAATTCATTTATACTTTTAGGTAAACTATAATCAGCCGGAGACCGGACGTAATGTAAAGGTGCGTTCAAACCAAAAGAGCATTCGCTATTCTAACTCCCTACTCTACGAAATTCGATCGTTACACAAAACGTGATTGGTGGATTTCGTAGAACGGGCAATAGAACAGCGAATGCTATTTTGGTTTGAACGCACCTTTATACCTATTCGATAAGTTTCGTACATATCCAACAGAAATTGGACTGCGTTTTGGAATAACAAAATAAGCGATAAAATCGAAAAAATAACTCAATACACTCTGTTAAAAAAATCAGCACATTTCTATAACTGAAACTTCATCTTTTGGACTTTCACCTAGAATTCCTATACAAAATACTATGAAAAAAGTTTTTTTGAATAGGTACTCGCTCAGAAGACTAAGTGAAAACGCGGCTTTAGTGTCCTGATCCTGAGCGAGCATTCGTTCCTTCTTGGGCAGATGAAAACAGGATTTCACATAGCAAAATGTTCGTTCGTCAGCCCACGAACAAGTGAATGCTCGCTCAGAACATCATCATATCAGCCGAAAGACGTCCACTGCTGAACATAGGCCTCCCCCAAAGATTGCGACAATGACCGGTCCTGTGACACCCGCATCCAGTGGACTCCTGCGACCTTCTCCATGTCATCAGTCCACCTTGTGGGGGCCTACCCACGCTGCGCCATCCGGTACGCGGCCGCCACTCCAGAACCTTCCAGAACACTAAGTGAAACTGCAGTGTTATTCACTAAGGAAACCGCCTTACTAACAGCGCTGTGTCAGCGCTGCGGCAGCGTCGAGCCTAAAAATGGTATTCACTAATGCACTTTAAACGACACTAGCGCTCGGCGACGAATGCAGCGTGAGCTGGAACTACACTGCGTCGAGAGTTACCGCCTACAGTTCGACGACGAGCTGTTCTACGTTAGTGAATACCGTTTTTCGCAGCGCTGCGCTCTACGTCGAAGTGAAGGCTGTCTCGTCGTCGAGCTCGTTGACGAAAGCACCGTCGAATGTGTGAATAAGAGAATAGCATAGTTGGAAACGCGGCTTTAGGTAGTTATCGTGTTGAACTTGGCGGTGATACTACCCTATCCATAAACTTATTCCTGGCAATCTCAGTATCGAAACGGCGTAACTCCCGTTCCCGCCGGAACTCGTTTATCATCCCTTCCCGAATAACGCTGATTGTGGGTACCGCGGTGTGTAGGGTCCACGGATAATTAGACCCACGGATGGTCTCCCGGTAGATAGTTTGTCAGCCTCCGTAGCCTAGTTGGTAGTAACCCTGCCTACGGAGCTGAAGGTTCTGCTCAATAGATCAAAATTCAATATGAAAAATTCTAAATCATTTATTTGTCACAACCATGGTGTGTACAAGTAAAGGTACTTAGACAAGTTTGGTCTAAATGCACCTTAAGAAGGAGTTGGGATCTCTTGAATATATAGGTACTAAACTTTGTCTGATAAAAAGTGTTAATAAAATATCTTATAGAATAAAATATGTCAACATCATAAGATAATGAAGTATCTGGGTCATTCTCATAGGGCACGTTTTTTGGGCGTCGGGTAGAATAACTTTGTATTCTTGCATATGTATGGCGTAAAAAAAATGTTGGAGGGCAGTTTTCGTTTTATTCTACCTGTAGCAGTTGTAATTTCGAAGATAATCTCTTGAGAACTAGTAATAAAAAAATATAAAAGCCTACTTTTATCACGCTCCATCAAGCGTACAGACTCCAAAATTTGGGACAAACCCCTTTGCAACTCGGGAACCACTACTATTACCTAACACAGGGTATTGTTTTATTATAGTCAATTAAACAAATTAACATTTTGTTAAGTTGATTGTTATTTCAACTGCTTGTATAAAGAAATATGATTTTTTCTCCGCGCGTACGAATTTATGACTAAACTCCGTCATTGGAAGCAAAACAAAATTTCACATCACTATTTGCAATTTTACGCACATCACTATTGCATTGAGCGAGCCAGTTCAGTCTTGTCTGTGACACGTTGGGCGACGGAGGTGCGTCTGGCGACGCTGGGCGATTTTACAAACGTAAGTATCTAATCTCCGTTTTTTGTCACTTGCATTTTCTCAACTCCGTTTAGTCATTTATTTTTCTATTGGTGTGATTGATCGTTCTACTATTTAAGTATAATGAAT
Source organism: Thaumatotibia leucotreta (assembly GCA_025490895.1). Classification (NCBI taxonomy): domain Eukaryota; kingdom Metazoa; phylum Arthropoda; class Insecta; order Lepidoptera; family Tortricidae; genus Thaumatotibia; species Thaumatotibia leucotreta. Next base: position 17,244 of record JALPQI010007203.1, on the reverse strand, counting down.
TGAACTGTATTACCTGTTAAATGCGTGTAATGTCGTTGTTCTAAATAAGATAATTAATGAAATAAAAATAAAAAATAGCTTTCTCCCTAGGCTCCGTCAAATAAACTCCGTCAAATATTTAGACGGAGTTGAAAAATTTTTTGGATTTTGATGAGATTTGAAGGTTTATATGTAGATATAGTACCCGTGCGAAGCCGAGGCAGATCGCTAGTATTAAACTACATAAATTCTCATTCAGGTTTAAGAGCACTGTATCCATCAACTCCATATCATATTTCTAAACTCCGTATAAAAATATATCAACTCCGTCCCAATATTCTCAACTCCGTCTTGGTGAAAAAAACAATGGCTTATAAAACGTGAACTAATAGATATATATGAGGGACAAAAGTATACATATGATCTAAATAACTCAATGATTCGTATTTTATAGATAATACAGCAGTAAACATACTGTACAAAATCAAGACGGAGTTGAGGCTGAGAACGCCTAATTCTGAGAATGACCCATCTATTGTACGGAACAGGGTTATGTCTTCAAAATGACGGGCGTCTGATCTTGATTATAATTCGCTATGTAAAGTTTTCTGAAGGTAAAAATATTATATTTTTCCCTGATAGCCGTCGTCTTAAGGTTAAAGAAAGTGCAGCTCTTTTATTTTTGAATAATTATAATACTCATATCATGAAGGTATGAGTATTATACAGTGTATAAATCTAATACGGGCGATCGATTAAACCAGGCATGGAATTCATTAGTGTAATAATTTAATTATGGATTACAAGGTTTTTTTAAAGTTACTCTTAATAATGACCCCACAGATTTTTTTTTAAGATTATCGGAGCAGCAATGTAGGTTTGAACATTTGTTATTGTTGATATGACAGTTATGTCATCTGCTTTTGAAATTAGCTGTCAACGAGTGTTTAACTCGCGTATGTTGCTCTACATTGCGCGCCGAATTATTTTGTATGGAAAATTTTGTTGCTCTAATTTTAAGTAAAAGTTATTTGAATGTACTTATTATGTCGTAAACTAACACCCGTTAAAAGCTTCGCCCGTATTAGACTTACACCCTGTATTTTAAAAAATAATACATACCATCATGAAATACGCCGTGTATATAGCTTGCTGGGCGAGTATTTTTAAAGGCTCCATCTAGGTGCAGGTAATCTATGATTAGCCCTCAAAGGTCGACTCGCAAATGAGAAATACCTGGAGTTTGGGACAAACAATGCGTATTTCTAGTACAGTCGAGGAAAACGATATTTTATCATTTTTAACTGAGTCCGCTTGATGCTGGTGGCGCAGGACCGGTCATTGCGGCAATCTTTGGGGGAGGCCTATGTTCAGCAGTGGACGTCTTTTGGGTGATATGATGATGATGATGATGATGATGATAACCGACTTCAAAAAAGGAGGATGTTCTCAATTCGACTGATTTTTTTGTTATAATTATGTATGTTACCCGATATCTCCGAGAATCGTGAACCGATTTAGAATTTTTGTTTTGTGATCAGACGTGTATAACCTCGAGATGGTCCCGTTGGCACCAAGTTGGGGTCTGATGATGGTATCTTGGAGAAATCGACAGATCTCTTCAAATGTTATAGGTACACGTATGGCGCTTTTGGTAATTTTCATTCATTTACAAGTAGGATTTGATGATAGGAAACCAATGATGGAAACCCACAGACCAACCATTCTCTGTGTGGAAACCACATGATAGAATCTTTGAGAAATCGGTTGAAGTTGGTTGTTTCTGAATTGTTAATTAGGTGATTATTGCACTAAGTATATTTTAATTATTAACACTTTCACTGACAGTGAAAGGGTTAAGCTGCGTTAACCATTTACCATACAAGCACCCTATCTACGAAGCTGGAGGTTCCGGGTTCGAATCCCAGCGAGGGCATTATTTGTGATTTTATTTATCACAAATATTTGTTCCTTGGTCATGGCTGTCGCCTGGTACTGGTACCCACATCACAAGCCTTAGGGCCCGGCCCCATGACCACGGTGCGGCGTCGTAAACGTAAAACGGCGCGGCGTCGTGGCATTGCACGTTAGCGCACCGTGGGAAATTACGGCGCGGCGTCGTGGCATTGCACGTTATCGCACCGTGCGAAATTACGACGCGGCGCCGGGCAAATCCACGTTGTCGCGATGGGCAGTTTAACGTTGCGGTGCCGTGTGGAGTAGATGCAAGGTGCGGTATCACGTTGTACCACGACGCCGTACCTTCTCATACTTCTCCAAACATTTTTGCGATCAGTCTGCAATTCGACATGGATCCCATAACACGTATTCGGGCATTTTCACTTCTAGGGACACCCAATTAGCTTAACTCTCACAAAAAAGTTAACTTCGATGTCAGCTTTGTAACGACAATTAAGCATGAAATATTTACGTCATCATCATCATCATCAGCCTATGATAGTCCACTGCTGGACGTAGGCCTCTCCTATTAACTATGCATATAGACGCATCAGGAGGTAAATGCCCATAATCGCCACGCTGGGCAAGCGGATTGGCGATCGCAGTAATGTGTCCACTATGATGACGCTGCTGCCCATCATCAATATTTTGTCAAATAATGGTCAGTGACACTTCAATCCCTTAGTCGACTCTTACGACACCCGAAGGAGGAGTTGGGGTGGTGACAAATGTATTCTTACTGCCGTCACCACACGGCCATATTTACGTAAATCCACTTTATTCGTGTTTTTATATTGCATGTACGCGTATTCTTTCTGGATTAAAAGATAAAAAAATGTTTTTGTTAATATTTAATGCTTAATTGTCGTTACAAAGCTGACATCGAAGTTAACTTTTTTGTAAGAGTTAAGCTAATTGGATGTCCCTAGAAGTGAAAATGCCCATTCTGCTCTTGCTACTTATAAGAAGAACCATGAAGAAAAATTAAAGGAAAAGAAAATATTGGATAAATCCATATCTTTCTATTATGAATCATGATGGAAGTCATTTCATAAGGAAGTCATCATCATCATCATCACCATCATATCAGCCGAAAGACGTCCACTGCTGAACATAGGCCTCCCCCAAAGATTGCCACAATGACCGGTCCTGCGCCACCCGCATCCAGCGGACTCCTGCGACCTTCACCAGGTCATCGGTCCACCTTGTGGGGGGCCTACCCACGCTACGCCTTCCGGTACGTGGCCGCCACTCAAGAACCTTCCCGCCCCAACCGCCATCGGTTCTACGCGCAATGTGCCCCGCCCACTGCCACTTCAGTTTAGCGATTCGGAGAGCTATTTCGGTTACTTTGGTTCTGCTGCGGATGGTCTCATTTTTAATCCGATCACGCAGAGAGACTCCTAGCATAGCCCTCTCCATTGCCCTTTGGGTGACTTTGAGCCTTCTTATGAGACCCATTGTAAGCGGCCACGTTTCAGTACCGTATGTCATCACTGGCAACATACACTGATTAAAGACTTTCGTCTTCAAACACTGCGGAATATTGGACGAAAATATGTGTCGTAGCTTCCCGAACGCTGCCCAACCGAGTCGGATTCGACGATTGACCTCTTTCTCGAAGTTGGACCTACCTAACTGAATAGTTTGCCCTAGGTATATATTTTCGTCTACAACTTCGAGTGTAAAGTCTCCGATTATTACGGGAGTTGGTGCTACATGGGAATTCGACATGATTTTCGTCTTATCCATGGTCATCCTAAGACCAACTCGCTCGGAGGCTTTACTGAGGTCAACGAGCATACTTAAGTATAAGTTAAGATACTTAAGTCCTCCAAGGTCTCAGCCAAGACTACTATATCGTCAGCGAATCGAAGGTGAGTGAGGTACTCGCCGTTTATGTTGATACCTAGCCTTCTTCAGTCCAGAGTCTTAAAGACATCCTCCAGTGCAGCGGTAAACAGCTTATGGGAGATGACATCTCCTTGCCTAACTCCCCGCTGCAGCAGAATAGGCTTCGAGCTCTGGTCTTGGAGTCGGACTGACATTGTGGCGCTCTCGTATAAACAATTCAACACCTCGATATAGCGGTAGTCGACTTGGCACCGTTGGAGAGACTGTAGAGCTGCCCATGTTTCGATCGAATCGAAGGCTTTCTCGTAGTCCACAAACGCTAAACAGAGGGGCAGGTTATATTCTTCGGTCTTCTGTATAACCTGGCGAAGCGTATGGATGTGGTCTACGGTACTAAAGCCTCTTCGGAAACCGGCTTGTTCGGGAGGCTGGAAGTCATCAAGCCTGCGTGCAAGACGATTCGTAATGACTCTTGAAAACAGCTTATAGACATGGCTCAGAAGTGAGATGGGTCGGTAGTTCTTCAATAAAGCGTTGTCACCTTTTTTGAAGAACAGTACCACCACACCTCTGTTCCATGCCTTTGGCGTTCTCCCTTCCAGTAAGACGGAATTGAACAACTTCTGAAGGGCCGTAAGGATCGGTTTACCACCCGCCTTCAGAAGCTCAGCTGTAATACCGTCCTCCCCAGGCGCCTTGTTATTTTTGAGCTGTTCAAGAGCCATTCTAATCTCGCACAGGCTGATGTGCGGGATGTCTTCTGTATAGTGTCGGGTCAGTCTAGCTCTGAGGTCTTCCGCTAGATCAACTTCGGGTCTGCTAGTTGACGTGTACAGCTGTCCATAAAAACCCTCTATCTCACTCAGCAGCTCAGATCTGGATCTGACGATTCTACCATCCTCAGTCTTTAATTTGGCGAGCTGGCTTTGCCCAACAGACAGATCCCTTGCAAAAACTTTAGAGCCCTTGTTCCGCTCGATGGCTTCTTCTATACACTTGGTACGGAATGGGCGCATATCGCGTTTGAGGGACTTAGAGATCTGTCTGTTGAGCTGCCGGTATAAAGTCGCATCAACATAAGGAAGTACAAGGCACTGAAAACAAGTGATCACAAGTTTTATGATTATTTTAGAATGTCTGTGTCAAGTTTTGAAGAACTCTTATGAAAAATATCACCTCGTTTAAAAGAGCAACACGTAATGCATCTACTCCACACGGCACCGCAACGTTAAACTGCCCGTCGCGACAACGTGGATTTGCCCGGCGCCGTGTCGTAATTTCGCACGGTGGGATAACGTGCAATGCCACGACGCCGCGCCGTAATTTCCCACGGTGCGACAACGTGCAATGCCACGACGCCGCGCCGTTTTACGTTGACGACGCCGCACCGTGGTCATGGGGCCGGGCCCTTAATTTAGCTTACTGTGGGACTAGGTCGATTTGTGTAAAGGTGGATTTAGACCAAACGAACGAATTTCGACGAATCACGCTTTGTGTATCGAACGAATTTCGTAAAGTGGGGGATAGAATGACTCCCACTTTACGAAAATCGTTCGTTACACAAAACGTGATTCGTCGAAATTCGTTGATTTCGTAGAGTGAGGGATACCTAGAGTCAGCATTCGCTCGTTTGGCCTAAATCCACCTTAAAATGTCCCTAGACATATGAAAGTATTTTTTTATTGAATTCAGTCAAGTGGATTGCAGAAGTGTATTTAGCTGGTTATGGTGTCAGCCTCCGTAGCCTAGTTGGTAGTGACCCTGCCTACGAAGCTGGAGGTTCCGGGTTCGAACCCCGGCGAGGGCATTATTTGTGTATTTATTTATCACAAATATTTGTTCCTTGGTCGTGGCTGTGTATCTATGTAAGTATCTATATGTATCTATCTATTATATATATCGTCGCCTGGTAGCCATATCACAAGCCTTAACTGAGCTTACCGTGGGACTAGGTCGATTTGTGTAAGATGTCCCAAGATATTTATTTATTTATTTATGGGCATTCAAATATTATAATCTTATACATATAAGTATGTATAGTCACCTACTGTTACTGTTTTATTACTGTTACTGTTACGGTTGCATTGCTTCATTGCCCAAAGGTTGTCTGGAAGAGATCGCTCTTTAGCGATAAGACCGCCTGTTGTGTTACCTCTACCTTTAAGATTCGAATTTTTTGTTATCTTCTTTTTTATGTTACGAGGTGTGCAATATGGAATGTATTGTATTGTATTGTATTGTATAGTATTTCTTATACTAAAAAAAAAAAAAAATATGTAGTCAAATCTAAAAACTCGCATTATTTCTTATGATGATACAATGACACGTTTCCGTGTCGCATTTTACGTGTTCACGCCACAAAATTGACTAATAAATCCCAATTATGTTTAATAAGGGAAAATATTCGACGAACAGTCGCCATCAACATCACAGCGTCCAAAGCGTTCAAAATATCTGAACACGCCTTTATTGCCATAACGATAGAGGCGTGTTTAGATATTTTTGAGCGCTCCGCACGCTTAGATATATCTGATGGTGACTTACCCGCAGGTTCAACCGACATTGCGATGATACCTTCAAAAGGTATACTCATTTATCAACCCTCTCGGGACCTTCCACAAATTTCGAAAGAAGAAAATTTCGAACATCTTTCTCTGCCACACCAATATAGGCGTCGTTGGAGCGATAGAGAGAGAAGTTCGTGTTAAGCGTACTGTATAGCGAACAGAATTACATTGTTTGTGAGTAATGTAATTTAAACATTCTTAAATTCCTACCCCCTCTCTTGCAGGTCGCTTAGTATTGTTTGTCCCTTTCGGTCTTACCAATATGTCTATAAGAGCGAAAGGGAAACAATACTTAGCGGATTGCTAAGTTAGGATACGTTTGTGAAGAGGGATATTTATTTGCCAAAAGTATTGGTTGAAGATGATTAAATGATTCACGTATTTTTTACAAGTACTTAAAAAAATATCATCAAAAATTTACCCCCTTATTAATAAATGTCCGCTAACTTAACAAGCCGCTAATAATTGTTTATCCCTTTTGCTCTTATGTATGCATCAGCCTATGATAGTCCACTGCATGAAGTTGGCCTCTCCTATTAACTATGCTATACGCATTAGGAGGTAAATGCCCATAATCGCCACGCTGGGCAAGCGGATTGACGATCGCAGTAATGTGACCACTATGATGACTTAGTCGACTCTTACGACACCAGCAGCAGTGTTATTCACTAAGGAAACCGCCTTGCATCAGCGTGCGGCAGCGTCGAGCCTAAAAATGGTATTCACTAATGTACTTTAAACGACACTAGTGCTCGGCGACGAATGCGGCGTGAGCTGAAACTACACTGCGTCGAGAGTTATCGCCTACAGTTCGACGACGAGCTGTTCTATGTTAGTGAATACCGTTTCTCGCAGCGCTGCGCTCGACGTCGAAGTAAAGGCTGTCTCGTCGTCGAGCTCGTTGATGAACGCAGCGTCGAATGTGTGAATAAGAGAATAGCATAGCAGGATGAGTTGGGGTGGTGATTCTCACTGCCGTCACCACACGGCAGCACGACATTGTTAAGACCGAAAGGGACAAACAATTATTAGCGGCATGTTAATTTAGCAAGACGTTTATTAATAAGGGGGTAAATCTTTGATGATTTTTTTTTAAGTATTTGTAAAAAATACGTGAATCTTTTAATCAACTGTAGTTTCAACGACATTAGTCAATAGATAATACAATTCTACAGGTTAATGGAAAAGGGTATTTGGGTAAAGGCTCAATCTGAAAATTAGACAAAATTACTAACTTTTGGTAAATTGACCCAAATTAACCGGTTTGGGGGTAAGATAGCCGGTGTAATTACTGGCATAGTTAGAGGCAATCCATCTAAGTTCTCAGGGTAGGCAGCGCATAGGCGATTTTTGGGTCACTATGTCCATGGGCCTCAGTTCCCGCTTTCCATCAGGTGGGCTGAGAGCTCAGTTGTCTACCTTCGCCGCATAAAAAAAAACTAATGTCTAGGTAACTAAGACCCAACTTTCATTAACAAAGTAGTAGAAACTAGAAACTAAATTACAAAGCTTAATGAAAGCAAATAAATAGATGTGAGCTCAATTAAGGCTTATGTAATGGGTACTAAGCGGCGATTTATACACGGTGACTCGTACCTATCATACCGTAACGATCAAAAACGGTTAAAAAAAAACATTTTCTCTTAAAATTCATACGAAATTTTTAACTCAGAAATCCGCAGTTGAAATTGTTCCCTTTCCTCATGGGCACATTGTATAATTATACAGGCGGATTACAATGAGGAAACCCGGTAAGTAAGATTGATGGGTGTCGTAAAAATCCCATGTTCCGGTATTTTAAAACCAGGGACGCAGAATAAACTATCTCTGTCCAAAGGCGGATTAATCTATTTATTTATTTATTTAAACTTTATTGCACTAAACAGGAGTACAAAAGGCGGACTTAATGTCATAAGGCATCTATAATCTAATAGCAGAAGTAGCATATACTACGTATGTGGCCAAACACTTTAATTTAAAAAAATTCAGTACTGACAGCAAAAAATGGACCAAAAATTTGACTAATATACAAGACTATGGAGGGAAAGTAGCTTAAATATTCTAGAGAGGATATTTTGCTGAAAGAAGACTTTTGTTATTATTAAAGGCAAATAAATCTACATAAAAACTTTCAAAAAATTGCTTACTTCACCCGGAAATGGTTCGACTACAATTATTGTGCGAATTTTGAACCAAACATTTTTGGTTTAAATTCTTTTAGTTTTAGATACTATGTTTCCTAAGAAATTGTTATTTTTGATGCATTCTTTCGAATTACATCTCAAAATTACGAAAAATACATTTTTAGTATTAAAGCAGGTTCGATGCCTAGAAAAAACTAGATTATTTTTTGAATGCAGTACCTATTATTTAATTCTCAAAATGAAATAAAGTCTTCTTTCAGCGAAATATCCTATCTACGATATTTAAGGTACTTTCCCTTCATGTCCCATAATCTTAGGACACCCGGTATACCAAAATATTATAGAACAAAACTAAATTTAACGTCCACAAGAACACATGCCACTACAAAAGAGCTATTTTTTAAGGGTAATTTTATTTCATATTTGTTATTACCAGAGACCGGACAAATGTGCGTCATTGTTCGCAATAATATGGACATGACTCCAAAGTTGATTGAATAATTTGTTAATCATTTTCAGAAAATTACTTATTTGGCACCGGTATCGGTAACCATGTAAACCTTTGTAAACAGTCACCTTGAAGTTTCGAAATAAAATTTCAAGAAATAATTTGTTTTATTATTCATTTAATTAACTTTGGACTCATGTCCATATTATTGCGAACAATGACGCACATTTATCCACATCATCATCAGATCATCAGCCTATGATAGTCACTTCCATTGCTGGACGTAGGCCTCTCCTATTAACTATGCGTATAGACGCATTAGGAGGAGAATGCCCATAATCGCCACGCTGGGCAAGCGGATTGGCGATCGCAGTAATGTGCCCACTATGATGACGCTGCTACCCATCATCAATCTTTTATCAAATAATGGTCAGTGACACTTCAATCCCTTAGTCGACTCTTACGACACCCGCAGGAGGAGTTGGGGTGGTGACAAATGTATTCTTACTGCCGTCACCACACGGCATACATATATACATACATTTAAGAAATAAGGGAAATGCAAGGCAATGCTACAAAATGTGCAACGGCCCCCGCGCCTGTTTAATTCGGCTCTATCTCTTTTACTTCCAGTTAAAGTGTACAATTGGAATGACAAGAACAGTCATTCGGGATTTTCGATTTAGGTATATTCTTCTGAAAAGTTCTTGGTAGGTATTGATCTGCCACTACTAACACCCCAAGTGTTACAGACAAATCCCCGAAATTTACGAACTTCGGTGTTCGCGGCAGCAGGCCAGGCAGTGTTATTCACTAAGGAAACCGCCTTGCTAACAGCGCTGTGTCAGTGCTGCTTCAGCGTCGAGCCTAAAAATGGTATTCACTAATGCACTTTAAACGACACTAGCGCTCGGCGACGAATGCGGCGTGAGCTGGAACTACACTGCTTCGAGAGTTACCGCCTACAGTTCGACGACGAGCTGTTCTATGTTAGTGAATACCGTTTTTCGCAGCGCTGCGCTCTACGTCGAAGTGAAGACTGTCTCGTCGTCGAGCTCGTTGACGAACGCAGCGTCGAATGTGTGAATAAGAGAATAGCATAGCAGGAGGTGACAGGCGACTATTCGTGGTAAGGGTTTGCAGCCACAAAGCTTCGTCTTCAAATAACCAATACCTACACGTTTTAAATTCCTCGCACCCCGCTCGTTATCTATGGTAATCCCAACATCTATTCACTTGTCATTTTAATACATTACGTGTCAAAAAGTGACATTGTTTACAGATAATGTATTGAACTGACAGCTGTCAGGATTGAATTATTCACGAGTCGTTACGATTTTTTGGAAGTACAGGGGGTTACGGGCTACCGCGATCTACAGTGCTCGGCCAATATGAAGTGAATCCTGACTTGTCATTTTAATACATTACGTGTCAAAAAGTGACATTGTTTACAGATAATGTATTGAACTGACAGCTGTCAGGATTGATCTATTCACGAATCGTTACGATTGTTAGGAAGAACAGGGTGCTTAGCCAAGTTGCCAGTCGCTAACGCTTAGTAGCGTATCGTAGTTTTTCCTCTCTGTCACTCTTTCATATTAGTGCGACAAAGACAGTTAGCCTTTCGTTTACAATTGACGATTATGCGTTAGCCATTGGCAACTTTGTCTAAGCACCCAGGGAAGCTACCACACAGTGTGGGTAGGCCCCCCCACAAAGTGGACCGATGACCTGGTGAAGGTCGCAGGAGTCCGCTGGATGCGGGTGGCGCAGGACCGGTCATTGTGGCAATCTTTGGGGGAGGCCTATGTTCAGCAGTGGACGCCGTTCGGCTGATATGATGATGATGATGATGATGATGATACAGATAATGTATTGAACATCCAATTCAATACCTTAGTCGACCCTTACGACACTCACGGGAAGAGTTGGGGAGGTGACGAATGTATTTTTCATCACACTTGCTTTCTAAGCGCGCAATTGCTTGATGCATCGCGGGAGGCAAAGAAAAGTGAAATTCCCTAGGGAGTATAGAAATGTTATCTGTCTTAACATTTATTTTTTGTCCGCAAGTGTGATGAAAAACATTGTATCCATCACTGTTGGTTGGTGTGGAATACAAACTCGGGTTATTACAAGCCACCAAGCGTCGGTCACCTACGGCGTCGGGCTTCTATCACTCTCGTTAGTAATACCATACTTACCTCCCTAGATACACAATACACTATATTTACTGCGCGTATAATACGGCACAAAAAACGGAAAAAGTAACTTCTGTAATTACAATCCGGTCAAATAACTCCGTTCATTGAATTCAATTTGACATTTACAGCTGCCGACCGGATCTCTATACAGCTATTAGTCTTAAGTCGGTTATATAACATTGGCAGACCGCCAAGGGGTTGAAACACGAGCAGTAGAAGATAATCGCCACGTGCAGTGAATGGGTTATTGAAATAATGGGCACATGCTTTCGACTTGTTTTATATCCTTGTTAGAATTTTTTACGGATAAAAAAAAATGAGATTTTGTTATGGTGTTTCTGTTCACTAATTGTTTGTAGTAAGCAATTTGTAGTAACAAATTACCTCGAAATCTAGGGATCTCTTCAAATGTACATTTGGCGCTTTTGGTAATTTTCATTCATTTACAAGAATTTGCATTTAGAAAGTAGGATTTGATGATAGGAAACCAATGATGGAAACCACAAATGATAGGATCTTGGAGAAATCGGGTGAAGTTGGTTGTTTTTAAATTTTTAATTTGGTGATTATTAGTGAGTTTGATTGTCAACCGATGATGAAGCGTGTACGTAACAGTTTTGCCAATAAGGCTGCTACAAAATATGTGATGCTGATTGTACAAAAACATCTTAAGCTTAGATCGTAAAATCGATGAAAAATAATTAGAACTCCTTAAATTTTATGTACTTACACAAATTACTAATATATCTGTCAGTTTTCATCTTGACATACTCACTAAAGAAAGTTAGAGAAAATGACAAAAAAGTATCAGAAAAATGTTCAACTAAAAAAAAAATTATCTTTAAAAACAAAAATTCTTTCCCTACAATTTATTACTGGTCATGTACAAAAAAAAATACTTTTTTTGTCCGAAAATGACATATGTCTCATAATATTTTTTATCAAAATTGCATTGGTAAAGTCTGTCGGTATACTCATTCCCACCCTGTATAATATGTATCTGTCTATTATATTATATCGTCGCGTGGTACCCACATGACAAGCCTTAATTGAGCTTACCGTGGGACTAAGTCGATTTGTGTAAGATCTCTCAAGATATTTATTATTATTAATAAGCAGTGGATGTGCCAAAATCGACTTTAAAATTCAAATTCGAAAAAAATAACAAACATTTGGCCTCAATTTTATTTAAGCCCATTGCGACACCACGATTCAACTATAACTCGTGTTACATTTTCGTTTCAACATTAAACCGTTACAGCATCATATTCCTATTTTGAATTTAAAGCAAGGCTGGTGCAGGCTGGCTAAGGGACTTGGACGAATGCCAAAGAGCCTACTGGCAAATCTGTATCTCGGTTGAGATCTGGTGTCTGGTATTATTTGATCTCCCGTCACTATGGCCGAGTTTAATGCCTTGCTTTCGCGGAGCCGACTCATTCCATGGATGGGTAAATGCCCATAATCGCCACACTGGGGAAACGCATTGGCGATCGCAGTAACTATTATGACGCTGCTGCACAAGTGCACATAATCAATCATCTATCAAAGAATAGTTATTTGGTTAGTGACACTTCAATCCCTTAGACAACTCTTACGACACCCGCGGGTGGTGACAAATCTGCCGTGTCAAACCTATCTCATTTAGTTTGAATAACACAGTTTTGAGTAAAATCAATGAATCCGTTTCACGTTCATGATCATGACTTCGCAAATAGACATTACGTGAAATTACTCGATAGGTACCTAAAGCAGGCAATCGCGCTCGCTGTAAGTGCGAGCGTGATAGAATGCATTACATATCGAGTAAAACCTAACGTACCCTTTACTTTTCACCTCATGGCTATACTATCCGCAAGACTAATGCCCTGGCCACGACATTGGTCTAAGGCGACCGCGGCAGCGGCGAGCGGGGCGGCGAAAACGGTCTAAGCGGTGAGCATGCCACGACAACGGTCTAAGCGCCTAAGCGGTGAGCGAATGGGACGTAATCAAAGGACGCAAAATATCATTATCAAAAGTGGCCCTTCAGTGTCTCGAAATTATTATTTATAAATTATTATGTAAGCAATCCTATTTAATATACAATGATTTATATTATTAAACTTACCGCTTTGATTCGGAAAATGTTCTTTTATTTCTTCCCATAGCCGTTTTATTACATGCCGCAACTTGTGTTGCGAATGCTGTGCCATCCACAAGGCAGGCGTATTTAAAATCTTACTTATAAACGCCTCTGTGTCCAACATCGCGGAGCGAATAAAACAAAATATTTTGATCTTTAAAATTCAGCCCGATACCCTTAGACGTGTACTAGATAGTGTAGCCTTAGACCAATGTCGTGCCCAGGGCATAAGTGGCGAGTCAGGCAATAAAAGTCCGCTACCGTTCCTTTCATGGGTAACGATACCTGCGCTTCGTTGTTCGGCCCACTCCAAAAGGCCGTGCAGGTGTGAAAGAGATAGCACGATTCTGATCATTTATGATCCTATTCGCCACTTAGTTTTGCGGATAGTATAGGCCACTGGAGAGGCTTGCTTCCAGTAGTCGACTGAGATAGGATGATTGTGTGATGTGAGAAGGTGAGTTTTTAATAAAATCGCTGTGTGAACTTAAGCATTTGACCGGTACTGTATGTAAAGTCAATTAAAGTAGTAAGTTTTTATGAAAGAGCCCCCTTAGGTAGTACCTTCGCTCCACACTCGCGATTTACGAGGCGTAAACGCGGACTCAGTGCTTTATAATGAAGACCTAGATTCTCCGAAACATGTCGTGCGTATTAGTGACTAAATACACGTGAGTTTAACCGTTTAATTCTTTACGAACTTTATTTTCAAAACTGTACAATTTATATTCACAAATTAAATCTAACTAACCTAACTTACACCTATTATTGGTCCTTGTGGCATTGTACCGAGGATGTTGGCGGCATTTCCTCGCTGTATCGCAATACTGATGCGTTGTACGAGGAAGTCGCCAGCTCGCCGTCGACCGAATCTTTAGTTTAATTATATTTATGGAGTAAATACCTTTTCACCACACTGCTCATAAACACGCTGTTTGTCCTTCAATTTCAGAGCGCAAAACTGTGTTTTAATCTCTAGAGGTTAAAGTAATTTTTTTTTAATCTTCTGGATAGACTAAAGCAATAACTTATACGGCCTGAGAGTGCAATAAGCTTTTTGACGTTTGAACTAGACAGTACGTTCGAAAACTCAATAGTTTCAAACAGATTCATACACATGAACCTTTCATAATATTATATTCAATATGCTAAATAATCCAAATTAAATACCACATTTTGTTGTAAAAGGCTTTTAATTAAAAGTTCTAAAAATACGACAAATAAAAACAATAGGAAAATGAAAGTGTTTTCACTATGCAAATTTCAGAACGCATCCGAATATTTTTTTCTTTTAAAATTACAAGCCACGCCAAGATAAATATTTGAGGTTATTGTTTTATTATTTTGTTGATTTGTTTATTTTTTGGAAGTTGAGGACTTGCAAATAAATACCTTCTAACTTGTTATGTTTGAGTTTTATTTCGCATGTTTCCTCGCTTTAGTGTGGTGAAAAATGTTGTGTTTCACTCGGCAGCAAAGCTTGTTCAACTCTCGTGCCTTAAAACCCTCGCATCGCTCAAGATTTCATTTTATTATATAAATGGTGGAATGTACATAAATTCTGGAATATTTGCACGAGAGTTAAACAATCACTTTGCTCCCTAGTAAAACAAATAACTATTATCGGCTCAACATGTCGATGGTTCTATACAGCATTCGCGTAAAACTTTACGAATCACAGGCGAGCAGAACCGTTACGCAACATGGTACGTAGTAGCCAGATGGACGTTTGACTCTCATTGGCTTGGAGTGGAAAAATGCCGTTACATTTTGCGCTATTTAGATGTAGGTAAGGATAAATAAGTTCATAAAAAATTGCAGATTAATGGTTTTCGCAGCTGGGTAATGGTATGTGGCAGCGAAATACGATCGCTTCCTTCATTGCATTTATATTAGCATGTTTAATTGGTCTCACCTTTCTCTTCAAAATAGACCAGATAAAAAGTCCGAAACGCACTGCACTGGAGAAATGACACGTGAAATTCGGTTTTTAGCTATTTTTGGTTCTTACGAGCTTTATAAGCCGAAACTCAGTTTCGTTCTTATGTTTAAGGTCTACAGCAACCCAAATGTTTGCGTGCCTAAGACTTCAATGCGGTGTCATAAATTTATTTCCGATGATAAACCGCTATTAAATACTTTGACATCAGACTTTAAAAAATCTACTTGGTAACACTTCAAATCGTCCACCCTGTAATAATTATGAGAGATAGGTAAAATGATACCTATTCTATCATACTCTCTATCATAATATCATAGAGGGATTATACATTAAGATGTCACATAGCTAAGAAAAAGAAACATTATGTTGTTTGTTAGTAGTTAGACAACTACTAAATAACACTTATCAATTTATTTGAATAAAATAGATACTTAGAAGCGTCATCGCTTCCATTTATAAGTATCTACCCATACCCATACCCTATACTGTGTACCCATTTCCTTTGCAATTTAGAAACAAATTAAATTATATTTTAAGTTATTACATTTCGTAACTGTCAATCAGAATACAAAACCATTGAAAATAGTTACAAAATCGACCACGGATTAAGTTATTCCTTAATTTTATTTGTTTGAATGTATTTTTTTCGCGAAAACGGCCCTCTTTTAACCCTCTGCATCACTATATCACTCCTTGAGTAAACTCGTCGTAACGGGTATATTATTCCTGTCATATTTTACATAGGTAACTATGAGCATTTGTCACGTGAATTATGACAACTAAAGGAAGAGCTGAGAAAGCGTTTATTTCCGTTGGTATTTTTCCTGTCGAATTGTTACATATTTATTAAAATATTTAGCAAAATAGGTCACTCGTATGATAACGGGTGATCTATCCAAATAAATCGATATAGGTATGAATGATATCATGGTACAATTTTACACAAATCAACTACTAAGCTCAAATTAAGGTTTCTGTTGTGGGTACTAAGCCACGTTTGTTGTATAATAATAGATACATAAAAATATAGAAATACATAGAAAACAACAATTAAACACAAATTGCTCTTGCCGGTACTCGAACCCGAAACCTCCAGCTTCCAGGGTCACTATAGTTACCAACTAGGCTACGGAGGCTGAAAAATAAATAAATAATCCAGGGTGCACCAACGAAGGCCCCAAACAACCCTAATTATGAACTTTCTGCGAAGTTTTTGACAGTTTGTTAGTAGAAAATTGCTATAAATTTGGGCTCAGCTGTGTTTGAGCCGAGGTTTTTTGCCAATCGATTTCAACTACTATTTTAATTTACGAAGTTGGTACTTTTGGTAGATACACCATTGTAAAAAATTTGGATTTTTGTATTCCTTATTGTTTTGTCGATTTTATTTTATAGT
Source organism: Thaumatotibia leucotreta (assembly GCA_025490895.1). Taxonomy (NCBI): domain Eukaryota; kingdom Metazoa; phylum Arthropoda; class Insecta; order Lepidoptera; family Tortricidae; genus Thaumatotibia; species Thaumatotibia leucotreta. The sequence continues at coordinate 626 of JALPQI010007203.1, read as the reverse complement.
TAGAAAGTAGTTTCGTTTTTTGTGGAAAGCATGACATGAGCAAGGATCGGACAAACGCCCGTCATTCTGAAAACATAGCCCTGTTCCGTACAGTAGAGACTTCCTTATGATGTTAACATATTTTATTTTGTAAGAGATTTTTTAGTAGGTACAGATGGTGCCTTTTTTAGGCTCTAGTGCGAGACGTGTGTCATTTTACGTCAGGTCCAAAACTTCGAAGGGCCATCTGCACTAAAGGATATTTTTCAATTGCACTAACACAAAATATCTAGAGTTCATGGTTTACGGGTATATCACATATCAGTCACCCACAGATAAAAATTCAATACATAGACATAATTAGTGTACTAAATATTAATTGATTTATGGAAAAAAATAGCTAGGATATCAAAATAAAATAATTCCCGTACCATGTTTCGCTATTGGTAGTATTGTTTAAATAATACAGAATTGGGACTGAGATTGCTATCCAATAAACCATTTTCTGATACTGACTAAGTTTTTCACTCCAATTGATGACTAGTAAACGATATAGACTATGTTCGTTTTTAAATCGGAAACCAGTATGCTTAGCACATGATTGGTATGTCAGTATGTCGCCGCGAGATAGATTTCCATCTTTTACT
>JALPQI010007202.1:0-49936 GCA_025490895.1 Thaumatotibia leucotreta | reverse complement strand
CCCAAAAAAATAAATGCAAATCTAATTTCTGTCTTATAACACTCGGCGTAATTAATGATATGCCAAGATAGTTTCGGACAAAATAATATTCGAAATATTGTTATTTAAGCCAAGTGATGTTTCTGTCTCATTAAGTTGATGCCAAAACAGATTATACCAAGTCTGTTATGTCCTAAGAGTTTTGGAAAAAAAAAGTTTAGAGGGAACCCGTTTAGTACAGTACCTACTCTGCCACAACCTGATTTGTGCAGGTAGCTAGTTTACAGTAATAGTACGATTTATATTTAATTAAACAAAAATAATTCATACATAAAACCAGTACAGATAAAAATAAATATCTATAACATTAGAATATATAGCATGAAATAAGTATAGTGAAAAATTATATAAACATAAAAGTTAGTACTAAAAATATGTATGAAAAACAATATTATGAACATAAATAATTCTATGTGATGATGATTATGAACAAAGATTATTCTAAATACCGATCATTATGAAGTTAAATTGTATAAGAAAAATTTTCGGAGTTCCAATAATCTAAGTTGCAATTTTATAAATACTTTGGCGCACCCCAAATTCCCAGACAGTTAAGCCACGCACGCGGCAGTGAGCGGTCGTCGAGTTTACGCTTCACGCTAAAATCGCGTTTTGTATGGAATCCTTATTAAGAAAGGCCCTCAAAAATTTAAGCTTTTAATTACGTAAAAAATTGAATATGGCTTTTATTTCGTTGATTCACTTCAGTATAGATTTTAGACTAATATCTCTATTGTGTATATTATAAAGAATATATTATTTTTATTAATTATATGAGATATTTGCTGGTCAAGTTATGGTTCCAATATTATGCGTTCGGGCCAAAAGATGAACGACGGTCAACTTTTGGGCAAAGGCTCGTATTTTCAAATGCTTGTGTAAATTACAATAAAATAGCTAGATTTAATATTTATACATAAAATTACAATCAGTTTTGTAGTTTATTTTTTGACCAAAAGATGAACGACGCTTTTTTCATGTAACACATTTTTAAGTTATTTATTTTTGTATGAAAACGGGATTGTTCAACTCAAGAATCGCTGTCCAAAATGTGAACTAGGAAAATTTACTGGTTCATCTTTTGGGTTCGATTCCAATAAATGAATTCGAATCAATTTAGTTCGTTCATTTTGTTAATGCGGTATCCAAAACATGAACCAACTGATTTTATTGACCGGTTGAATTTGGGAAAAGTTGAACTTTTGTTCTTAAAGATCAGACTGTTACATAAAGGTTCCTTAGGTCAAATACAATTAATTTATCTAAGAAACTAAAGTTTTTACTTTGATCTGTTCATCCATTGGGATCTTGCCGTTCATATATTGGTCTCATCATATTGCAATTATGCTGGTTCATCTATTGGGGTCAAATTGTTCAGAGATAGGGCACGTTGTTCAACTATTGGGAAATTTGACCCCTTTTTTAATATAATCATTTTTATAAAATCACTCAAGTTTAATACGAGGCGTGAAAATAACTTATTCTAAACGCTATAAAATGCGGAATCATAAAAAAAAATAAAAATTGATAAATATGAGTTACATCACATAGAAAAAAATATTTAAAGTTGGGAAAGTTGCTTAACTGTTCATCTATTGGTGATTTTACCCTACATTATATCGCAATCGACTGTGACAAAACTATTACGGTGATGAGTCGCAAGTACCTTAAATACAGACTGTTTACCGGCTGTTAAGCAACTTCATGTATATGCATTTAGGTCCAGGACATAAATATCTATGTATCTATTATTCTTTTCCCGATTTTCACCTGTGTAGGTACGTAGGTACGAACATTTATACCCTTGACTGTACGTATGGTTCTTGCATAATTATTTCAAAGGAATTTCCATGATACTTAGATTAAAGCTTAAGTATAATATAACACGAACACTAGGGTTAGCACATGATTAATGCGATAGTATCTCACAGCGACATAGAATATCAGTCCTTCTTTTATTAACATAGTAAAAGACCTAACTCTATCTCGCGGTGACATACTGTCGCACCAATCATGTGCTAAGCCTACTAAAGTACCTACCTACCTAAATTGCGACTAAGCAAGTCAGCCGACCGTTCCCGTTTAGACGCAATTCACACGAATAGGCACCGATATTTGTTATTCTCTCTGTAGAAAGAAGTACCTATTCCAAATTGTATCTTATTCTTCGCGTGTATCTTAATCTTGCTCAATCAATTAGCGTTTTTTTAAGATTTTTAAATTAAAATACAGTAAAACTAGGTTAGCACGAACATTTTGATACATCTGTGTCGGATTCTGATGGCTTTATCACACTTTCTCTTTCCTTCAGCTCAAAGGCGTCCGCCTGAAAAATAAAATGCAGGAGTAATCATTAAGTATTGCACTAAAAACAACTGGGATGGATTCAGTGCCCTAGGGAATGGGGCTTACTGCAAAATGACAAAAACAGGGTACGATTAGTGTTATTAGTATGATATTTGAAGTAGGTATAGCAATACACATGGTATGCTTTATCCCTTGTTAAAATCCATTTGTACGGGCCGTCAGCTCTTCGTGCCTATATTTTTAATTTTATGTTTTAGTGATGCTGATAACATAATATGTTTCCCAGTTTTCCTAGTCTATGTTGACATTTGCTTAATAGGTAGATACCGAGATGAACGCTTCAATGTGACCCCCGTGCGGCTTGAATTTCACTCACTATTGGATGAGATTTCCATGGTATACTCATATCAGGTAGGTACATTGCATTTGATTCATACCCAATTGGATATGAGTAGAGCGAGACTCGTCAACCCTCAGAAGTCAGAACTTAACAAACGTTACATAATGTGTGCTCAACTAAAAGTTTTGATGGGTAAGTATTTGCTTTTGCAGATTTAGTTACTTTAAGTTCGCTTTTCATAAGACTTAATTAAAAACAATCAAACAAAGATACCTAGTCATTTTACAAAAAAGTTACATTATAGTGTCTTGTATCTTTCTGTAGACCCCATATATTTTACCTAGACAAAATAATTGACAGGTATGGGTAATTGGTAATAGTAATTTGTTGTACAAGGGAGGAAAGTGTTTGCTTAATCATCGTGCCAATATTGAGACCCGAGCTAGCGAGAGATTCCATAGTTGAACCACGAGCGAAGCGAGTGGTTTAAAAATGGAATCTCGAGCGTTGCGAGGGTTTCAAGGCACAATAATTAAACAAACTTTGCTCCCATGTGCAACACAACATTTTTCCCCACACTAAAGCGAGGAAGCAGCTACGAACGTGTAAAAAAAAACAATCAATGCAAATCAGTCTTCATTAAATAACTTAGAGTAGTTCTAGTACTACCTATAATAACAAAATATATTTTTTAGTATTTAACTACAGCAACATACTATAATATCAATATAATAGTTATGAGATCAATTAATGTTGTACCTTGTATAAATTGCAATTTTTTTCTTATATTTAAGACTTTTAAGTTTAACTTAGAGAGTATTTGCTAAATGACTAGGTCTATGTGACTAGATTTTTTTTATAATTACAATGAAACCTACCTACATTAATTAAATTGTCAAAATTTCTATGATGTTTAAGTATAAAATCTGTATCCGGCAGCTAAAACATAAATCATATAAAAAAATGTGTGAAACTTAAATTGCCTACTTTTTGGTGAGATATTACATAGGAAACTTTCCTTACAAAACTGTACATTCGAGTATTTTTTTATAAGTTGGCAACATTGACGTACAAGACGTCAGTGTTAGCGGGTTGCGTTCTGAATGTAAAAGTATACTATCTGGTTTTTGTCCAATATGATAAGATTTTGCGATGGGTTTTTATGAAATACTAAAAATCTAATTTATTTTCTTGAATAAATGAAATAATCTGGTGTATGATAAAATTTTCATGGCGTCCCTCAGAAAATAATCAGCGAATCATAGCCATACTAGCGTTTGACGTTCCATGGTTTTGAACGTTTCACGGTTCATCTGTCAATTTACTTCCTTCACAAGTGATTAAAATGCAACTTCCCTCACTGAAATTAGTGAGGGAAGTAGGTGTTTCCGAGCTAGTGTGGGGAAAAGATATTGACAGGTATGAAATCAATGACTGAATTATAGGACAATAAATGAAAGATACATCTGTTTCATAAAGTTACATTTTACAATTTCGCTGTTTGTCTCTCTAACGCACGCACGTAACTATTGGCTTGAAAGAGAGGCAAACAGCAATTCTAACATAGTGTCGAAAAAAAGGTATTTATGTACTTACTTTATTGTCTCTATATTCCCTAATTTTTCTGGCTAGAGTTAAAAACGCTTCTTCAATGTTGATGTCATTCTTACAGGACACTTCGAAGAATGGCATGTCGAAATCATCTGCTATCTGAAAATTTAAATAACAGTGATTGATTGTTGGTATAGGTATTGATCTTGAACTTAATTTATTTATCTCATTAACAGAAATTCAAGCGCCTGGGACAACTTTAAGGTAAATAATACTAGAAAATGTTTGATATTACGTTTCTACAGGCGTGAGTAGATAAATACCACTCACGTCTAATTAATTTCCAAACAAGTAATCATATCACGAATATATACTTACCGTCGAATGCTGCAACTTTGCCAACCTGCTACAATTTTGCCCATTTTACCAAAACCCACTTTTCTACCAAACTATTACATATTCTTTTCTTCTATAAATAGTAAAATTTGTAGAATTTATCTGGCAACCCATTTCAACATATTTTTTCCTGGCAGCACACCTACTTTTAAACTCAGTCGGTGTTAACGCTTAGAAAGCAACCAAGTGTTTTTTCGATGTGTTCAAAACTTTTATTATAAGTGCGAAAATATCTGTTATAGCCACTTGTGGAGTACTCATATGGTAAGTAAATATGCTCTTTGCGATGTTTTATGAAGTTTTTCATGTAAATAAACTATTTTAAGGCCAGAATGACGACGGGCAATGTTGGGAAAGGTTTCTTAGAATGTACATGTCCCAAAATTGCCTGGTCTAGGGTTGACACTATATTTATTTTATAAAAAAAAATATGAAAAAAAAATAGTTTTATTAATTAAGTCTTTAGCTACTATTAACTATTTGTTATTTCAACCCTTACAATACTGAAATTTAGCAAATTAATAAAAGAAATGCAATTTTTTTAAGTAGTAAAATTATTGGTGTCTATTTTGTTTGGCACAACCCTAGCTACGCTTGGGACAATGTATGGAAATGCTGTAGAACACGTCACAACTATGCCTATGTCGTAAAAAAAATACTTGCGTAGTATTTAGTGTATTCTACTGGCACCTTGGCTTACATATGACTGCTATAAAATTAAAAAGGGTTTCCATTTTTAAATTCTCCATATATTACCACAGATAATCCACTAGGCAAAGTTGCAGCTTTTGGCTACAACTTTGACTGTAACTTTAAATGTTTCTAGAAGCTAAACTATTAGTATTTGGCATACTTTGAACCCTGATACTAATGTATTTTGAACTAGATTAGCTTAGCAATGTAAGAAAGAGTACAGATAACACATACTTTAAGAGTTACTTGAAAAAAACATGAATTTCCGTGCAAAGTTGTAGCAGGTTGACGGTAATCTATAAGAAGTCGCAATTAAAAGTTATCGTCAATTTAAAAAAAAGGAGTTTCTTCAACTCAAATATCATAATCGGTGGTAAAAACAATATAATTTTCCCCAGTAACAGACCATGGGGCATCATACAGCAAGAATGTAGATACTTTACGTTGTCAGTAATACAGAATACTTACTAGTTTTGTGCTCATTAATTTCAACCCACTACTTAATACATGCTAATGCTATTAAATTTATACGTACCATTTATACCTATATACCAGTTTAGAAAAAAAACATTGTCTAATAAATTACCTTTTGGCCTCTTTCTTTAGGTACCGCACGATGGTTTTCATGGACGTCGCATTTGTTGCCAACTAAAACTTTTATAACATCCGGCGAAGCATACTGCAAAGTGAAATAGTAATTGGTAAGTAGGTTAGTTATATTTTAATCTCATGTCAAAATTGTCCTCTATTATACATTGCAAGATACCTAGTTTGTATTCATAACATGGACATCTAACGCCAGCTCAAAAATGCCCCCAAAACCAATTGTTAAAATGTGCCAAGATAGGCAGGACATAGCGTTTTTCTTAACACCGCGCATATTTTGTCGCAACGTCTTTGACAAATGTTTATAGAATAAAGCCAAGCGAAACTTTGATGTACCAATCACAACTATTTGTAACACCTCCGCTGCGACAGTTAGCTTAACTCATAATTAACCATACTTGGTAAGGGGTCGAAAGACCGCCTGGCGCAATGAACGTGTTAAAGGAACGTGTTAATAGATTTAAGTTTTTATAGTTTGACATTGAAATTCATTGGCGTGATGCATTGAAGAGGGGGTGGCACTTGACAACAAAAATTCAGGACCATTTTTGAAAGGCAATTTAGTATGGTGTGCGGCTTCCATGTTTTATTTTTTCGTAGCATAATTATCACCAACACCAACTATTACACTACTTTTACTCTTCTTAAAATTAATACCTAGAGTTCCAAAATTAAGCCAACATAATTTTATTGTCAAGTATCACCAATAAAGATTTCTCACCTCTTGAATATTCCTCAACCAATACGACAAGTGGTTGAACGATTCCAGATTGGTGACGTCATACATGAGAATTATACCCATGGCGCCCCGATAGTAGGCAGTGGTCAACGTCCGAAACCTCTCTTGTCCAGCCGTGTCCCATATTTGAAGTTTTATAGGCACCCCGTCCAAATTGATTATCTTTTGTTTGAAATCGATGCCTGAAACAGATTTTTTTTTTGTTAAAGTTGTTTTATGCAAATGGTCGAGGAGATTCTGCGGCAACAGTTCAGTATACCTACGCTCGACTTATAGAAATTGCAAAGATAGGGGAGGTATTTAAGTCAGCGTGACATAGCCTTGATTTGAATGGGTCATACAGATTTTTGTGTATGAGTTAGGTTACAAATCTTTCCTGTGGTCATATGAAAGTTAAGGGCTCTAGAACCCTAATTTTCTTGTTGGACGAATACAGGCCGACAGTTGGCTTCTAGTTTTTAAAAATCATGTGTTTTTGCAATCTTAATTGTTTTATGTAAATCTTAAAGGAAGTATTTTACTGCAACAGTTTATTGTAGGTCTTACTTATAAAAATTGCAAAAATAGGTACCTAAAGTCAGCCTGACATTGCCTTGATATTCATATCGCAAGGCAACTAATTGTCCTGAATGTAATAAGTATACCCTAAATAGACCATTTTCAGAATAGGTATAGTCAAACAAATTATTCGCCTTACATATCTCCATACAATTTCGATGCAGAAGTATAAGAAATTTCAGAATACCTACCTAATTTCGTTGACCGATAGTTAAAGAAAATTCTAAACACGTATTCAAATGGTTTTCTATCACCAAACAAAATAGACTATCCCAAAATAGAGTTAGAGACATCTCGATTAAGAATGCAGCTGTATTGATCTAGAGTGAGAATGTCATCACAACTACAGGGGTAGGAAACCTACTATAAATTCCAAATAGTGACTTGTAGGATAAGCTGAGGCTTACGAAGTCAGGGAATATTCCATTAGATTCAATACTTAACTACTTTCGAAATATCAATGAAACAAAGGCGATACATGTCTTAAATATAAGTGTTTCACTTCACATTGGTAGGAATCTAAATACTGCGAGAAGACTGTTCCCCATTTCCTTTCGCTATATAAAATGCAAGCACATTCGTTGCTCTAAAAGCACTAAACACAGCGTCACAGTGACAAAGGCTCATAAAACTAAAAGCAAATATGTTACTTACCTATTGTGGATATGTAAATATCGTAGTATCTTTCATCACAATATCTGTGCACAATACAGGTCTTCCCTACATTAGAATCCCCTAAGACTAGAAGCTTATAAGTGGCCGAGAAGTCTAAAGCCATTTCTGTTTATTTTGCTACTAGACGGGCGTTCGCCCAAAACATCAACCGAACTGTCAAAGTTAGAAAAATCGATGAGGGTAAGAGCGCATGTGCGGAGACATCCCCGTCTCGCAACAAGTAACTATAATTATGCTCCTCCAAGCTAAATTGACCCCTATACACAAGAACTGCTTTATACCAGCGTGAGGGTATTTCATGCATAAGTGTCAAGAGCGATAAGGTTGCTTTTTCTGTGCACGACGCGTATTATGACTAAACAGCTGTGTTTCTTAACCCACTGGGTCCAAACCCAAGGTGTATTGACACTTGATTGAGGTAGTGTACTCAGTAAGTACCTATATACGATATTGGCAATGATTAATCAGCCTGTCTACGCGCCTTTTGGCACTATTAGATATGTATATTGGAACGAACGGGCAGTTTATTCACAAACATTTGCAGGCCTCATTTTCAAATACAAATAAAAATATTTTAATTGCATTTATTTGGGTTTGCAGAGCTCGTCTAGATACTAACAAAAAGTAGATTCAATAAATTTTCCCAAAAAAAGCGTCTTTGGAAAATAATTCTTCCTGTGTGAGTATCCTACATAATATTTATACATTTATATTAAATGAACAGCATCAAACAATAAGACAGACAAATAGCTGCTAGGTTCGGTTCTGGATTCTGGCTGGAGGCGTTATTACCAATTTTATTACTTTCGTTCCGAAGCCGCCGTCTGCTGTTTTATTACGGAAATAAAAATATTTACTGCCATCGCCTTATTTCGGTTTACTTATTTACCTGAGGTGACAAGCGCCGTTTTGAATGATGCATATAGGTACTACTTACTTACGGTCTACCTATTTGTTTCAAAATGTCTAATAAAAATACAACATAAGTAGTAGTTAAGGTAAATACCTACGATTTTATTAGTTTTTTTTTTCAATTATTTATTCAAAATAAAAAATCTTAGGTTTAGGGTACATAGTTTGTCACTTACCGAAGCCTTATTGGCTTAATTGTAAGTGATTAGTCGCAAATTATACTTTTGCTTCTTCTTAACTTAATATGGTAATTAAATGGTATCTAATAACAGTTTATAAAGTGACTTTTTAGGACTCTTTTACATTTAACAGCTTTATCTATTGTTTCTATTTTATTTAGTAACTCTACAGGTAAATCATTCAATATAAGAGGTAACATGAAGTCTGAGGTACACTTTCCATAATGATTTTTACAGCTAGGCAATAAATAAGTTGGTAAGTATGCCAGATTTCTTAAATTACTACTACGTACTCTCTTTTTTAATTCTTTTATACTATAAAGATTATCACAGATGATTTGAGTTTTTAGTTTTTCATGTATACTTAACACCTTACAGTAGCCGAACAACTTAGTGTAGTTATTTGAATATTGCAATTTAATTTTATTAGGCACTATAGTTTTAAGGATACATATTTGTAATTTTTGAATTTTATCTAAGTGTGTTTTATGTGTACGACCATATGCACTAATACTGTAGTTTATTATAGAATCTGCCAAAGCTAAATACATTAATCTAAGTGTGCTGTATGGAAGTTTAAATTTTAGTATTGACAGTCTAGCTAATTATGTTATTTATATATCAAAGGCATGTTTAGGAAAAGTATTATGTAAATCTAAGATAATGTAAAAAAAACTTATTCAGAAACCCTCAAAACGTAGTAGGTAAACATTCTTAATTCACATTCATAAAAAATACTCTTTTTTTCAATTATTTATTCAAAATAAAATAAAAAAAACACAATCATAATAAACAACATCACAAAATAGGTCTAGGGTAGGTATTATACAGTTTTATCACTTACTGAACCCTTCTTGGCCTTGAAGTTCTTGGATTAATTGTATTTAAAATGAGCACATTTAAAAAAATATACCTATGCTATTGGGATATTGTTATTTTATTAGGAATGACAAGTCTAGTTGAGATATTTAAGAACACTTTATTATTTACGATATATAATATAAATCTTAAAGACACCTGAACCATTGCACATTAAGAGCTCCATTTATTTTGTTCAGTGAGCGTTTAGCGCACGATAGCGAGTATCTCGTCGATTCATCTCCCACGCGTCGTGTCGTATTTAAATGTCTTATGTTTTTGTATGAATGCCTGCCGATCTGTTATCACTGCCACAATACATTAATGCTGACAGTACCTACACTTTTCTTGCCTTGTGCCGGCTATGGGTTGCCTATAATAAGCTATAGCTGTTGGTGCCTAATCAAACTAACTAATTTGGCTCAGGGACCCAAAGAGAGTCTTGGCCTTCGAAACGAGAGCACGCCATCTGTCTCGATCCTGCGCAACTTCTTGCCAGTTATTGACTTGAAGATGTCGCAGATCTGCCTCCACTGTGTCCTCCCAGCGGTACCTGGGTCGCCCGACTGGGCGGCGGCTAGTCGGTCGGCCCGCGTATGCTCTCTTGGCAGCACGATCCTCTCCCATTCTGAGCAGGTGACCGAACCAGCGAAGTCTGTGTGACATTATTACGCCGATGATGTTGGGTTCAGCCATCAGCTCCTGGATCTCTGTTTTTACGGATCCTCCATGTCCCATCGTCTTTTTTCACAGGTCCCAGGATTCTGCGCAAAACCTTTCTTTCTGCTACAAGGAGGTGAGTTTCTTCTTTTTGTGTCAGTGTTCAGGCTTCACAGCCATACATGAGGATGGGTCTTAAGACAGTTTTATAGATCCTTAACTTTGAAAACTCTTGTAGACGGTCTCTCCAACATGAAGACTATCACGCGGAGCTCGCGTATTTTTGTATCGTTTCATGTGGATATATATATTCTGTCTTCGCCTAATCAAACTCATTATGTCTATTTATCTACATGCATATCATAAGTTTAGAATGACAATTTACCTTTATTTTCATTGATATCCATTAAGTAATTACCTCTAAATATAAAAATTCTAATCAGTTAAAATCACTCAATTTGAGTAAGGATGGATATACAATAAATATTTATTGAAAAAAAAAAACAACAAAAAGAAGTTGACTTCATAATGTTAAAATTAATATCATGACGACGATACTTTAATGTCAACATTATGATGCACTGTACTCTGTCTGTACTTTAATGTTAACATTATGATACAGCCACAGTCACCGGTCTCTTAATATAGGTCATTACATTACCGCTTCTGAATACATAACAGGGAAATTATGATATGCCTGTAGATAAAGTTATGTATGTGACTGTACATAATTAGGCATTAAACACTCGTGTGATCTTATTATGAAACTCGCCTACGGCTCGTTTCATAAAACCACACTCATGTTTAATGCCTCTTATTATGCGCCAGCCACATAAATAACTATTATGCACTACTAAGTAATTATACGGTACCTATTATAATTACATAGGTACCATATAATTGTAGGATGCAAAAGTTTCAGAAGAATACGGACTACAATATTTTTTTTATCGAACATTTTACAAATTTTACCCTGTTCCTTTCTTTTGAGTTATTATTAGTGGCGCCTAGTAATATTTTCTACGGTTGAGTTCTCAACTGGGATCATAAAACTATTAATTTATACATTATAAAAACCTCTTGTTTCAGCATAACATTCCAAAAACTCATACACACACACACACTCACATACCCAACACACACACACACACACACACACACACACGCGCGCGCATGCACGGACATCAACACGCTTACGAACGACAGCGCACACTAAAAGTACCATGTACATACATACCTGCCTTCATATGGGTTTATATATCTACATAGTTTTATTTTATCAAAATATAATGTTGTGTCCTTTATTATGTAAGTAATATTTCTGATTGTAGAAATACTGTATCGACTTGTTTTGACGATGTTATATTAGATGATAGTGTCTTTAGTCCATATGGGCTTCACTGAAAATCAGCGTCACGTAGTGAATTTCACTGCGGGGCATCATGCTGAGTGAAGACCTTTTAGCGCAATTCACTGTACACATGTAATTGCTAATTTAACCAAGCAAATATTGTTTTGTGCTAATAAACATTTCTTATTCTTATTCTTATTCAAATTATATAGCGTACTTTTCCTTTTCATGTGACATACTCTTCGGACGCCTTATTATGAAAACAAAGTCGCCATCAGTATAGTTACCTTTGTTGGAGCGGGCACGGTGCTCGAAATTATCTGAGCACTCTGGCGCCACGAATCGCCATGACGATAGAGGACTGCTCACATGCTGTTATAAAGCTCATAGGCCTTTGACCATACTCTAAGGGGCAAGTATTACATGCTAGCCGCCTCCTATCCAAATCCCTTTTGGCGTTTATTATATATTTCCGTTATTTTCTCCATAAAAATAACGGCTTTTTCGTTCTTCGGTATATAAATTCTAAGTTAATGGAGTAATTTAAAAATATGATATTGTAATCCCCACCTCGTACGTTAGGTGATCTTGTTTGTTTTTCTTTGGTATATGACATCTAATATCTATAAATGATATTGTAAATTACATAAAATATTGAGCACGACACAAAGAGTATAAATCATTTTTCCCCTCACTAGCTCGTAAAGCGCTCGTTTATCGTTTAATACGAGCGGGTAAAAACGCTTTTTATACACTTGTGAATAAAGTAATTTGACATTGCTCTAATTCCTATAGCCCCCTACTGCCTAGTATAAGTGGAGCTGTATGACCGTAGTAAACATGCTCAATCGGAGCTCACATGTTAAATTGGTCGTTCTCATGGGTGACTTTGTAAGCCATTGGCTATATTTAATTTCCAGAAGTAACTCTATTCTACGATAGGTTTCAACATTGAGTTTTAAATGGTTTCTTTAAGTTAATTTACATTTAGATGAGATTTGTAATCATATTTCCTCGCGATAGTGAGGGGAAAAAAGTTGTATTACACTCGGCGGCAAAGTTTGTTCAACTCTCGTGCCTTGAGACCTTCGCAATGCTCAAGATTCCAGTTTTTGAACCACTCGCTACGCTCGTGGCTCAATTTTGGAATCTTTCGCTAGCTCAGGTGTCAATATTGGCACGACAGTTAAACAACAACTTTGCCCCCTTGTATATAAATAACTATTAAAATATTGGGCTATTTTGAGGTCTTTGTAAAAATACCGGTTCCGGTTCCTGCTTTCGGTATTGTGGTATAGCGTGAAAGATACGTAATACTATAATAAAAAAAATTGAGTTGTTCAACAAAAATACGCCTACTTATAATTAAGTTACGATACTGATAATAATGATCACTGCTTTCGCGGGCTTTGTTTGCTTCTCCTTGTATTTTAATCCTCTTGTAGTTCAAGGCTACACGTGAGTGTTGTTTTTTACATTTCCTGCTAGGCGCTTATTATTCTGCAAGTTTCCTTTGGATTATAAAATTCTTGTTGTTCCTATTTCCTGCATTTTATCTCTCAAGTAGGAAGAAAGGTTCGTATTTGCATTGAAAATATTTTCTCATAAAATATCACGCTTTCACAAAATGTACCAACCATGGAAAAATGTAATTTCACTATCTTACCCACTACTTGGACCCTATTTCACCGTGGTGACGAGTGTGACATTTGTAGAAAGTACTGTTTCTTATATTGCCAGCGTCTACAGGCTACGGTTAAAAAATAACGTCTAATTTATCAAAGCTTTAAACATAAAACCGTAGCAAATGACTGTGATTAAAGTATCACCGTTACTGTATGGGCTAAGTAATTACATCATTCATTAATTTGAGTCGACGATTCACAGAAGCTGTCCTTAATACCTTGTTTCAAAATTCTTTTGAAACCGTGCAGGGTGACTGTTGGAAACATTATAAATCAAATTTGCATTGCATTAACCCTCCTGTCTCCATCAAGGTCCTATCAGAATACAATTCTGAAGATGACGTAGTAAGAGTGAAGTCAGAAGTCGGTGTCATTTACTAATATTCTTCCGCTTTTCTAAGGTTGGTTAAGGTGGTCAAAATTGCCATCATAATTAGCTCGTTTTACTTCATGGTAGATGAGTAGGTGCCTTTGATAATAAGACGTAAGTATGTATCCTATGATAGTCCACTGCTGGACGTAGGCCTGCGTATAAACGCATTATAAGGAAAATACCCATAATCGCCACGCTGGGCAAGCGGATTAGCGATCGCAGTAATGTGTACTATGATGACGCTGCTGCCCATCATCAATCTTTTATCAAATAATGGTCAGTGACACTTCAATCCCTTAGTCGACTCTTACGACACCCGCAGGGGTGGTGACAAATGTATTCTTATTGCCGTCACCACACGCCGGCTTAGATGATCACCTTAACTTAAAGTAGGTAGGCACCTACCATAACGAAAGTCATGCACAAGGTGAATAACTTTCATCAATATAGTGTCGTATGAGAGTATCGGTATAAGTATAACTAAATGACTACCTGAAAGTAATTCAGTATCTATCTCAATTATTATCAATGTAATAAATTTTTCCATAAGTAAATAATTTTATTTCATGTGATTACTAAAAGATGTAGGTAAAAAAAGTTGCATGTGGTTGGCGAAATACTGTCGATAATTCGCACTGCACGACATACCTTATCTACTTATACAGTTTTGAAAAAAGTTCGCCATTAGGTATCCAGGAATAATATTCAAATTAAACCTGGAATCATCAATTCAACTGTATAAACGTAGCACTTATTTAAATTCTATTTTCTTTATGCCTTGGCGCCTCTTGTTGGCGCCAATTGGACGACAAAAACAGCGCCATGTTTGACATGGTAGCAAGAAAGTTGGTAGCCCGGCGCCTGATGCAAGAAACGCAAAGAGGGGTAATGGTACGTATTAGTCAATTATTTACAAGCCAAGCTGGAATCGATATTCAAGAATTGGGTCCGTTGGAATTGGACTGCAAACGGAGGCAACGATTGCTTTTTTAAATAAATATGTATAATGATATATAAGTCCTTGTAAAGCTATATAGCCTAGTCTGCAAAAAGCTCCTTTTTGAAACTAGAGGTACTTTATTCGAATCCTGGCAAGTGTTAGGGCGCTTGCAAAACAATCTTACATAATTAAAAGCTTTTAATGAAAACACAATTTAATGTGATAAAATTATCTGTTACGAAGTAGGTAACGACTTTTGGCAGTGAAAAAAGGCCACAAATCAATTTTTCTGTGAGCTATCAACAATACGCGATAAAATAATAGTACATTACGATACAAGTGCAAAAAATATGAAGTTCGAAACGAGTGGAGATAAATTAAAGCACGTGTATCGTACGACGTTTTTCAGTACATATGGTCCTCCGAAGACTTCGATCTGACGTAAAATGAACCACTTCTCGCATTAGAGCCTAAAAAAGGTACCACCTGTACTTAAAATATAATTAAACGGTTAAATTCACGCGTAGTGACGCCATGTCATGTCATGATTATTATGAATAACTTTCGTAACACAATTTTTGGTTTGATTAAGGCTCTATCTATGTACAATTTGGTTACAATCGACGAGCTATGGCTGTTTCTGTGTATTTCCTGAATCTACCATAATTTATAGTACAAGCTGGTGAGTAATTTGATTGTGTGAATTTGTTTTCACATATATTATTATCTGTTATTATACCTACTTTTGATTATGATTTAGTAGTTAGCATATGACTTATTAGCATCGGTAGCAGCGGCCAACTCATACTCATTAGCACAATAAGTGTTTCTTTCTGTAGAAAAAACGGTGAACTACATGTACGTTAATTTTATTTAGTTTAGGTAGGTACCTACATTATTATGCAAGAGATTTTCATCTTGATTTTTCGCATAATTATCCGTAGGTGAATGTCGTCTTATACTATTATACAGGTACTGTCAAATCCTGTAGCTTTATATGTCAATTTTTAACTCCCGGCTGTAACTATTAAGCAGGTAGGTATATACAATGGAACCCTAAAAACAACATTTAAATAAAAAGTGAACTTCTATTAATTTTAATAATTCCTATCTAGTTATCATCTCATTCAAGCCCTACTGTGTTAAGTAGTAAATTAGATTACAGAAGCCATGATACGTAAGTGTGGCTTGAATCGATATTGCCTTAATAACAGATCAATTTTATAGCAATTACGAGTAAGTAAAGTAGATTTCGATATCGATTGTGTTACGGAATCGGAATCATCATTGTAAAAAGTGACAGTTCCTGAGATGCTACCATTGTGATTTGTTATTGAGCAATTACTGATACATACATATACGGTAATGTATTTAGAAGCTTGACGCCAGTATCATTAGTCTGCGTTATTTTTAATAATCGACGATAAAACATCGCTCATTGTATGCGATGGCGGCCACTTTTTGTTTTGATAGGTTCACTTTGTAACCAATTTTAAAAGAAAAATATTTTATTTTTTTTCTAATATTAATGTTTATTTTTAATTTAAAATTGATATAAATTTGAAAACCAAGTTTGTAAAAGGTTTTTTATGTGAATCTTTCTTTATGTAGGTAAGTATGTAGATTGGGTGTTGTATTGTACTACGATAATATGGCATAACGCCGTACCTGACTCACCTACCTGTACTCAATCAATATTTAGATACTTGGACGCAATTAAATATGTCATAATTATACAATGGTGTGACACAAGAAAACTGAATAACTTTAACAGCGTATTACTGAGACATATGTAGAAATATGACTTTTTTGTGCAAATTTTCATTAAAATGTTTTTAAGCTGTGTATGAAAACATTAAATAATAAAGTTTTGACCTGCGATCATACAATATTTTTTTCTTTTTACGACCTCAAGCATACGCTGTTAAAGTTATTAAGTTTCCTCATTGTACACCGTGAATAGAATTATATTAATTTGTCTGATATTAATTAGATAAGTACCTAAGTATTACATTTGATATTATATGTAATTCATACGTTTCAGAGTCTGTTTATATCTGATTCCCTTATCATTTATCACAATAAGGTAATATTATATCCGTAGCAATTATCTAATATCAAGTACCACTTTTTTTCTGTTACCTACCTATTCGATATCTTTCGCTTCTCTATTGATCCTACACCACCCTATACGATAGGTTGAGATCTAGTCCCCTATGAAGAAATTACAATTTCATCATTTTGCGCCTATTGAGGGCTCATTCCTTGGCATCGTAAATTCCCGTGTCTCAACCTTTAGATGCCGGCCGCGCCATGGCCTACCCAATGACTTCATTTGTCAAAGAACCGCAGCTCACCATGAATTCTCATTGCTTAACTAGCTAACTACGACCAATATTATAAAAAGCCATAAATTCAGTAGCAAATAAATAAATATGTTGTGACATTCTACACAATTCGACTTTGGTAAGCTCTACTAAGGCTTGTGACGACCAGGCGACGATAGATACATAAAATAGATAGGTACTTACTTAAATACATAGGCAGCCATGAACAAGGAACACATATTTGTGATAGAAATAATGCTCTCGCCGGGATTCGAACCCGGAACCTCCAGCTTCGTAGGCAGGGTCACTGCCAACTGGCCTACGAAGGCTGACGAAAATGTTCTGAAATATGACAAAGAAAGTCGCAGGATACTTGAGTTTGAAAAACTTAAACGTTTGTTTATTGTTTTTTTTTTTCTATCACATAGGTGACTAGTAACAAAACTCGAGTACAGACATCTTGTATCTTGTCGATGTTGCTACCGAATTAGAGGAACTTGACATAATACAGGTATCAATATTTACTATGAATTACGTACCTACTTAATCATCAAGCACATTATTGTGAGCGGTTTGCATAAGCGTACGACTCTGTAAGCGTTTGAATTAACAGCTTTGCGCTTGTCTTGATGTATGGTAAATAGCCGCAATTTTGACGTTTGCATTGCGTTTCCCATTCAACCGGACCGCTACTGGCTTCTGTTTCTCTATAATTTACCTTTGAATGACGAATGCTTATAAGCTGTAATGTGTTGCCCGCAGGTAGTCAGGTGCGACGGCGTTTTGTCTCTTTGTAAGGCTTTAATAGCGTTAAACAAAGCTTTGTAATTATGGGCTTATTTAATAGTAGCTTATTCACTTAGGCCTACAGTTGTATTGCATTGCCTGGTCTATTATTTACGTGTCGCTGATGAAAGTCTTGATATCATCTCAAAATTTACATTCAAAATATGTAAATTCGTTCAGTTTCTATTTTACTTTCATAATTATAACAACGTGCTGGAAAATTACACAAACTGGATGCCGTAGGTACCTACACAAAATACATTAATGTTTCAATCATTATGAAATTAAGAAATATTCATACCTTTGTTTAATAGGTACACGCATGGCATTGGGTAAACATTGTTTTCTTCACAGGTTGGGTCAAATGGGTAAGTAAAAAAACATTATTATTTAGGGAAAGATTGGTACCGTTCGTATATGGACAACATTCACACATTGGCTATATCTCGGCTATGGAAACACGTGGACCCACTTGTTTTATATGGGAGACTCCATTTCGTACCTACATGATATACCATACCCACAAAGTATGGTGACAGTAAGAGTTCCAATTTCCTTGAAAAATGGATTTATGTTTTTGCAAAACAAAGTCTTTTTTCAATACATTCTTAAATAAGTACGTTTGTCTGTATTATTCTGTACTATGACTACGAATGACCGTCATGTAATCTTTATAAACAAATGCCAATCTTTTTACAAACAACATAGGTCCATACCTACTTACTTTGTCGTCTGGTGGTACCTTGATTACGACTATTACTTGGCGAGATTAAAGTCGTGAGCTTACGTTTATTTCTAGAAACACCTGAATTACTTCCTCAAATATTATTAATAGTTACCTAGTAAAATAATTTAGAGATTGCTGCTACCTTAGGACCGTTACTTGTGAGTTGAACTCGGTATTTACATAATGATTATCTACGAATGTTGCTTCTTTGTAACATTATCCAGTATTCATTTATTAGATGAAATTATATTAACTGACCACATAAATATATAAAAAGTTTAATAATGTAAAAATGGTGATCCAATTATTAAATATATAGTTTTTGGTTTTCTTGTAGATAATGGGAATTAAGTTTCCGTAACACTGTAACTTACAAAACAATGTTCTCATCAGAGAAATGACGTGTCAGACTTTATTAGAGTACTCCAAAGGAGTAGCCGTTTAAAATATTATAATAATTGACCTAGTATTTTTTATTTATTCAGACCCTTCAACTTACTAAAATTACTTATGAATAGGTGTAAGTACCATCATTCTTCAAAACGTTCTTGTATTTTATAATTTTTTCGTGAATTGTGTAAAATGTAAATAGGTATTTATGGAATTAATCTTTTGCAATCGCAGAACTCTTGATCGTCCAAATTTGAGTCGCATTCCATCCTGCAACAGTTCTCAGAACCGCGTGCGTCATCAGCACATTTTTAATTTCATCAGTGACTGGACCACCAATTTGCTATCGTCATCTAGCTTTAATATCTATTATACTATCACTTTCGGTCGCTGAGTGCTCTATTGTCTGCGATATTATCTTCTTTTTCTAATGAGTCCGCAGATCCGGCTGATCGTTACCTAATCTCAACGATCCAATTGAAAAAGGCTCTAAGATTGAATATTTGTATACACGTTTAATCTCTTTGAATACAAGCACCACGCTCAAGTGACGCACTTGTGGGAACTTATAGCTAAGCAATTACTTATGGATGAACTTTATTGCAGTGACCAATGGTGCAAGTGGGCGGTACGCTTACCTATCGTAGGTGTAAAAATATGTGTAATAAAATGCATGCATTGTTATCTGTGGCCAAAAATATTTTCTTAATGTTATGTATGCTTTGTTTACAATACTAGTACAACTTGTATGATTTCCAAGCAATTTTACCATTCAAACACATTCTTATTTAGCAATAAACATTTCATAATGGATCAACATGGATTCCCATAATAGTTTTGATTTTTTTTGTACGGTTAGTTATTTACACAAACAGCTCATAAAGCCCATCCTAACAAGCTTTGATCTAACAAAAACAATCACAAGCACACTCGTGGCTGCCGGCAAAGGCATGTAATTTGTAACTAGCATACGGTATGAGTGATTGTTTCTTTCTTCACGGTAAAATTGCCGAGTTGATTCATCAATTACCATCCTACGATGACCGGCCGATGCGGTAAGGAGATTCAAATGCTAGATAACGACCTTTGTGTCGGTTACTTTCTTTTGATAACAGTTTATTGCCGGATTGCAGATGAAAATTCAAACCTCCCACGGGAAAGTCATTGGACGTGTTAATTAACAACAAAACCGTAGTCAATCAACTACATTTTAAGTGTTAACTAATTGTTAAAAACACCTTTGCCATAAAACCTTTTACATAAATTCCGTGAAATCCATTTTTTACTTCCTATTATATGATTAATTCTCTATTTTAGCTATTCTTTTGCTTGCATACTCTGTTATTAGATGTGATGCCTTTATCATCTTCTATTTCATCAATATTTCCCTGGAGCAACAAAATAAATGCATGGTCCAATTGATCTAATAAAAACCAAATCGGGTTTATGGCTGTACTCATTCAGAAAATTTGTATCGATCTTTTGTTTGTTCCCGAGGTCAAGGCGCCAGGTTCCGGGAGCTCGTGTGACAGTGTATTGTTCACGCAAGGTCCCATGTTAAATGTCAATTCTGCCGGCGCCGGCGCGCCGCCGTGGCGTTGCTCAGGTCGCTTACCGAGGGCATATGTGCAGCGTAGGATCAGACCAACAAATATGAATAGGCACCTCACCTTCATAGAATATGCATTGTTGGTATCATTGTTTAGAGTACGGGTTAATAAGTTAGTTCACTTAGAATAACGACTCGCCTGATCTCGCTAAGCTACAATTATACTTTGCAGGAAACGCACTGACGGGATGGCAAATATTTTACGCTTAGAATCCAAAATGACGTAACTATAAGCTTGACTTAACTAATCTCTGCCCCTTTTAAAACACGCTGAAATTTTGAATGTAGTCATTGCTTGTTAGTGCAAAATTCAAAGGTGTGATTTTAACGCTTTTACGACTGTGGCTTTTGTCTCGGGGCCCATTGCAGATACCTACCTATTAAATTTGTACATATATTATTAAGGTAATATGTTAAATGGATGTTGAGTATCTTTCAGGCGTGAATGGCGTGATCATCGTCACCTAGTAGTTAAGGCCATCATGTCAATTATTTCAGGTGCAACTCAACTTGGTATTGTGTTTTCGTTTCTAAATTATGTTGTAACGAGATTGATTATATAATTGTATATTGTATTATATAAATAAAAAAAGGTAAAATACGGTTAATACGGACATGTGGCTAATTAGTGTTGTTCAACATGAAACACATGAGTTTTAGTGGTTACTAAGAAACCTTAGCTGCCAATTAGGTACTCTCATTACTATTATACTTATAACTTCAAACCAAGATTGGTCTGATTGTATTCCCAGTAAGTACAACAGCTTTTAAGGGCTACTGAAGAATAGGTAATACCAGATCATTATAGGTAATCAAACAATTCTACCGAACGTAAAGAAACAGTTCTTCATATAAATAAATAAATAAATAAATAAATATCTTGGGACATCTTACACAAATCGACCTAGTCCCACGGTAAGCTCAATTAAGGCTTGTGATGTGGGTACCAGGCGACGATATATATAATAGATAGATACATATAGATACTTAAATACCTAAACAGCCATGACCAAGGAACAAACATTTGTGATAAATAAATACACAAAGAATGCCCTCGCCAGGATTCGAACCCGGAACCTCCAGCTTCGTAGGCAGGGTCACTACCAACTAGGCTATGGAGGCTATTTCGAGCGACATAACATTATTATCAATTTGTATGTTGCCTAAAGGGACATAAATAGTTATACTCCTTCCTTTGATGAGGATATTTTCAAGAAGCTAAGACTGTAGGTTTCGTGAAGGTTTCCATATCCAAAAAAACAAGAACATTGTTTTTATGGTAGGTACCATAATAATTATTTCTCTACGCTTCGGATGCCCGAGTATATTACAGTCATTTTACTTTAGAACTACATACTAACATCCTCATCATCATCATCATCATCAGCCAATTGACGTCCACTGCTGGACATAGGCCTCCCCCAGAGAGTTCCACAAAGATCGGTCGTGAGCTGTCCGCATCCGACATCCGCAACCCTCACCAGGTCGTCGCTCCATCTTGTGGAGGGCCTTCCCACGCTGCGCCGTCCAGTGCGTGGTAGCCACTCGTGAACACGCCGACCCCACCGGTCATCGGTCCTCCGGGCAATATGGCCAGCCCACTGCCACTTCAACCTGGCGATTCTTCGGGTTACGTCCGTCACTTTCGTTCTTCCGCGGATCTCGTCATTCCTGATGCGATCCTAACATACATGCTATTTATTATGTATTGCCGTTTTACGTTGACAAAAATTGGTTTCAACACGAACGGTTAAATATTTTTTGAGTTTCAGTATTCAATTTAATCTTACTGAAAAACGACGGACGTGATTCACAAAATAATGGCAAAATTAGAGAATCTTTGAAAAAACGAAGTTGGTAAATAATATCATGGGCAATATTATATATCCATCATAAAATAATATTACCTAAAACATTTGTATTAAAATATCGAATAACTTTGAAGAATAATTAATGGGGTAATTCTTCAAAGTTGTAGTAGATTCGAGGAAAGTAACTAGGAAGCAACGGTATGCATTTTCTTTTCTCAACAGGTTCTGTGAGTAAAACCCCACAATAGAGATCCAATATGAGATAATCCAAGTGTAATCTAAGTTGTTTTCAGAGGATAATTTAATGACATCCGTCCTTTTAACGCTTAAATGGGTAGTACATCAAAGTCCGTGCGACTCGACTCCTCAATAGGAAGTGTAATGAATGCGCATTCACATGGCTTGAGGAAGCATTCTGATGTCAAAGACAACATTAAACTAGATGAGATAATACTTGTAGTAAATTATCGGCATTGTATAGCTTCAATTATTGTTTGTGATTCGTAAATTATTATTTTACTGCTTATTAAAGGACTTGGTTTTCTAGTTCTTTGAGTGTATTTTAAGGATTACAAATGTAATTTAGAAATGCCAACGTCTCAATTTATTAACTACCTACACGAAACTTACACGTTACTGGGACTCGTGATAAGCAAAATTAATTTCCTCGTGTAGTCCTCATTTACTTTTTATATAAGATATTTTTTTAATAATATAGATACGTCAAGGAAAACAGACAATGGAATTGGCTTGTACCGAAATAAGAAAGGAAGTTGCATGTCCTGGGTTGTATATATTGATTTTTCACCACTTTTGTTGTCTGTTGGGCTTTTGAGCCTGCTCTGGGCACATGAGTTAAATATACTCGCGGTCAATAGGGATCACACACTCATCAGCCACACATCACACGATCAGACTATCTCAGTCTACTGCTGGATTTAGTACTCCTCCTACCTACGCCTATACATATCGCCGGTTTAGGAAAATAGATTTGTCAAAACCATCTTCAAGGAAATAGTTGGTTCTGCCTCTAACCCGGCGATATAAGGAAGTAAATTCCCATTGGTTGGATTGGCGATCGCAGGTCCACTACGATGATGCTACTATCCATCATCATTGTTACGAATAGTCAGTGTCAGAGTTGGGGTAATGATAAAATGTATTCTTATTGCCGTCCCCACGCGGTGGCAATCTCATTAAGGGTCACGTGTAAGATTTAAATAGAAAAGACTGCAAGCATGATGATTTCAAAAATATTTTTGAAATATTAGATAGATTTTTTGGGTGCATTCATTTGGAACGTCGAAATCGAATTCGGGGTAGCTTATCCATCTGTCGGTTCCATACACCTGTTTATCGTTGTCCGTCCCTATTGATAGTGTACCTAAGCATTCAATAGAGCAAATTATCGACAGCGTGATCGTCGCGGAAATGCTGCGGTTATGATGGGGCGTTCTGCTTTCTGGCGCTTTGACCTGCAGTAAATCAATGGCTGCCATTTGCCACAGTACATGACTTAAACAGTTGTAGCATCTACGTAATTTAATATTACCATTATTTTGTTTTACTTTCAAACAGTTCTATTAGCAATCGTGGATATTATCATCATAAGTGTATAATTGGTCACAGTCACACTTTGTTTGTAGGGTCCACATTTTTTCGTACAAAATCATGTTCAACTCTTTGTTTATTTAGAGATGATAATATCTCGCTCGTAATTTGATTTGTCAAAGCAATACAATACTATAAAGAAGTGTATCCCTAAACTACAATAAACGTACTCGTAAAACACTTTGTTAATTTACCTATACTCATTTGTTCAGTGACACCAACATACTTTCATCATCAGACCTTGGTCCTTAAAAGGTTTTACAAACAATGTTAATACCCCTTTAGAAAGCAAAAACCATGAATTTACCTTTATTGCCCACTTACCAAGGGAATGACAGCCGTTCCCACGAAAGATCATAAAATACAAAATATCTGCGACAACGGTTTTAATGAATTCCATGATATTTAAAAGTACTACGGAAAGTATGGGGCAAAAGAATGCTGGGCACTAAAGGTAGGTACTGCTGTCACAAAGAATAATGCACTGCCGTTTGTGGCCGTGTGAAACATTGACAGAATTTCTTTTGAAGGTTTAATGGAAAAATAAACTCTTGTAAGATTACTTCGTTATCCGTCCATCTGTATCTATATATCTATCAAGGCCCTTTTCCGCAAATAAAACCAGGAGCCAATAATTTGTAGGTAAAACAAGTATCAGTTCATATTTCTTTAAATATCCATAATATACGGGGTATGGCCTGTAACAGGAGGAAAAAATCAAATGGAAGACTCCTCTGACTGCCTCTAGTTATTCGCAAAAGGTCCCAGTGTTTTAAAGTTATCCATTAAGGAGAAACAGTATGTTAAAGTTACGACCTATGAGTGATGTATCTAGGTATCACAACATTGTACCTTATTAATGATTAAACATATTGGTAGTTCAGTGGACATAAAACTAAATGAGCTAAAAAGTTTTTTTGAACTCATGGTTTTCTAACTGGTCTAGCAAAAAAAATTTTTTTTTGTGTTACACCGATTTAACTTTTTTGGTATAAGTCGACTGCAGTAAAACTACATAAAAAAAAGGAATTTTTTTTTGTTTTAAAAAAAAATTTTTTTTTTTAAGTTATAACTATTAAATTATGACTATTTATTGGGTTATTAGTGTACCGTTTCATTTTTTGCTCCTATTACAGGCCACACCCTGTATATATATATGCCATACCTAACTATAGAGTAGGATAACTACCCGAAGCGGGAATAAAAAACCACGACTTTACTTACTCGCTTGCCCGTTTTATTCTTCAGTACCTAGGTATAATGTTCAGCATGGTGTTCTATATTTAGATAATTTAGCAGATCCATTAAAATGCATAATTAAGGAGAACTGTCGTAGAGTCGGCTAATTTGTGGGTGTTGAATTTTATTGTGCCTTACTTATTTTTATTTTTAAATTTTATTGCGCTGTTTAGTCAAAGTCAAAGTCAAAGTCAAATAATTCTTTATTCAAATTGGAATAGCAACAAACTCTTTTGAATCGTCTAGATATGAAAACTACTTCCGGTTCGAACCCTACACCGCTGACCCAAGAAGAACCGGTAAGAAACTTGGCGGGAATTATTTTTTCAAACAATGATGGTACATCTTACAACTAACATGCATTAAAAAAAATACATAAAATTGATTTTAAATAAACAGAAATATAATAATAATAACAAGAGATGTAAAGTCTCTAAAAGTCACAACATTTATAAGTAATAATTTATAGAGAAGTAAGGTTTCTCTCCGAATAGGTATATAATAATAACATTATATAATGCACGTTTGGAGATGTATAGGGTCTCCAAGCGTAAATTATCGTAATTGAATGTCATGACTTTAACAAACTAATAATTAAATCCTAAATTACTCCCACGGTGTTTCATCATTCATGTAGTCTTGTGTACTATAATAAGCTTTAGATATAAGTTTACGCTTTACAAAATGCTTAAATTTGTTGACTGAAAATTCAGTAACATTTACTGGAAGTTTATTATAAAATCTTACACAATTACCCATGAATGATTTCCTAATTTTATGGAGCCGAGTGGCGGGTACTGCGAGCTTATGTTTGTTTCTAGTATTAATATTATGTATGTCACAGTTTTTCCTAAAATTCATAATATTTTTATGTACATACATAATATTCTCATAGATGTATTGAGAATACAATGTCATTATATTAATAACCTTAAACTTATCTCTAAGTGAGTCTCTAGGGCTCATTTTATATATCGCTCGAATAGCCCTCTTCTGCAGAACAAAGATAGTGTTAGTCTCTGAATTGGCAGCACTGCCCCATAATAAAATGCCATACGACATAATGCTATGAAAATAACTAAAATATACTAACCGAGCTGTATCAACGTCAGTTAATTGACGGATCTTGCTCACTGCAAAAGCTGCAGAACTCAGTTTATTCGAGAGATTAGATATGTGAGGACCCCACTGAAGCTTAGAGTCTAGTGTTATACCAAGAAAGACTGTACTTTCAACTATTTCCAATTCCTCACCTTTCACAAATATACTAGCCTGTTGATGTTTTACGTTACTTGTAACAAATTTAATACATTTAGTTTTTTTCTCATTCAACATTAAGTTATTCATATTAAACCAGTTTACTACTTTTAAATTGTTTACGTTAAAGTGCTTAGTTAATTGCGATAAAACTATTTTTTCAAAGATTTTGCTGAACGTTGGTAGCACAGATATAGGTCTAAAATTAGTGGGGTCAGAAGTGCTACCGGATTTGAATAAAGGAGTTACTTTACTATGTTTCATAAGATCAGGAAACTCACCACAATCAACACATTGATTAAATATTACTACCAATTCAGGTGCTACGATTTCAATAAGGGATTTGACGACATGAACAGAGACTCCCCAGAGGTCAGAAGTTTTTTTGACATTGATGGATTTAAATGCCTTTATTACATCTGAGATTTGAATATGTTCAAAATTAAAGGCGTTACTACACATAGGGACGTTATCTCTTAATAATATAGTGGCAGCCGAGGGTGATGAATTTAAATCCTTAGTTATGGAGACTGGTATATCGGTGAAAAAGTGCTCAAATTCTGTTGCTACTTCTAAACTTGACTCTATAATTTTGCCATTAATTTTTAATTTAGGATCTTGGAATCTGTGCTTTGATCGACCAGTCTCCGCATTAATCACTTTCCAGGTTGATTTAATGATGTCGGAACTATTTTTAATTTTTTGGGACAAATAATCGCGCTTAGCTTTATTACAATCAATCTTAAATTTCTTAGAATATTGTTTGACGTGTTCTTTAAATTCATCACTCGTATTAAACCGCCGTTCCTCATACAATGCATACAGTGCTCGTCTACGTTCGTACAAGTCCGCAGTTGCCCACTCACTAAAAGCAGATGCACCACCAACCACAATATTTTTGGAAGTGAATATTTTGTTGTAATGTTTCATAAAAATGTGAAAGAATGAATTATACATGTCATTGGAGTTAATGTTGGAAGACAGAGTAGGTAGCGTCTGCACTAAACTTTCTTTCATTCGTTCAACACGGCTTGTGGTTACTGGCACAAAAGTAATTTGTTTTCTAATGTTATTTTTCCTGATGGTCTCAAACGTTATTAATTGACCTAAATGATCTGACTCTAAATTACTGATTACTTTTTTATTAACAGGAAAAATATCAGTAAAAATGTTATCAATACAAGTCGCACTAGTTGCACTGATACGAGTAGGCTCCATAAAAATGTGGTTGAGTTTAGAAGACTTAAATAGATTCAACAATCTTGTACTTGTTGTTGAATTTTCTAAAAGGTTTACATTAAAGTCGCCGCATATAAGTAACTTCTTACCGCAAACTGATATTTTATGAAGCACAGATTCCATTACACTTTCAAATTGCTCAAAATTACTTAAAGGCGGCCTGTACACACATACAACAATAAATTTATCTAATTCAATAGCACTCAATTCTATAGTCCGTTCAACAGACAGAGAAACAATGTCCTTACGTTCCTTAAATTTTAATTGTTTATTTAAAATAATTAATGACCCACCATGTATGGAACTAAGTCTGTTAAACGAACTAGCCACCTGGTGATTATTAAACTGAGGCACCACTTCATTACTTTTTAACCAATGTTCAGTTATACAAAGAATATCAATATTAAATTCATTTAAAAAAAGTTCAATCTGCAAATCTTTTCCTCTAATACACTGAATATTTTGATGAACCAGGTGGATGAGTTTTCTATTATTATTACAATTTTCAATTAATTTATTAGAGACTAATTTGCCAGAGATATGGCACTCTTTTGTCTTATCATTTAATTTAAATTATTGGTTAAAATTGGAACCAATTCCGAGTTCATAATTGATTGCTCAATAGGAGCACAGTTATTTGCCAAATTTTTGGCAGATATATCAAAACAATAGGATAGCGACAGAGCTATTTGTCTCTTACAATAATTAGAAAGGTAAAACTTACCTTTAGTCATAGAAATAATAGGAAAATAATACTTATTCTTATTAACATAATTGTTAATGTCAATTAGCCTAAACTTATTACTATAATTATATGTACACAGCTTGTACATGGTCAGATTTAAATTATATCTAGTATCATTTTCTGTCTTTGACATTTCATTACAGTATGGAAATGTAAACATGATAATCTCTTTAACTTTAAGAGTATTTAATTCTTCAAAGAATTTCATTAGACTATTTTTGTTCAAAACTCCTCGGCTCCCTACAAGAATGAGCAGGGTACTTTGTAAATTTAAATTACTGTCATCTAAAATTTGACGCAAAATATCATTCAGAGAAGCTGAAGGCAAACAATTGTTGAAAATGCGGGGTCCCTTTAAATACTTGTTCAAAAATGAGCCCATGTTTCTTCCAAATTCATCACAATACATAACTACATTATGTTCATTATGTTCAGATATATGTAATTGTGTATTGTAGATAGAATTATTACTACTTACATCTAATGGTAAACTGGTACACAGATCAGGTTTAATTAAACTCATTGACAAGCGACCACTCTGTTGTTTACACAAACATGACTGGCCGAGTGTGAATATCAAATCATTCATTGCCAAAGTATATTCATTTATCACTTTCTTGGAACTATTATTCAAACTTTCTAATGATTTTATTGAATCCTCTAAACTTTCAATTTTTGATTTTAGCAACTGTGTATCAGTTTCATATTGTAATTTACTACTTAATAATAGAGCAGAATATGCATTTAACCTATCCACTAAATTCACATTAATTTTGCAAAATTGCAATTTTTTGAAAAACAAATTATTTTGTTTTGTTAACTTATTATTTCTTTCTATTATTTTCTTAATCTTAATATATTTCTTTACTTTCTTACGACTACACTTCACTATCCTAGGAGTTGGGGAATCAGCTGCAGTAGTAGCAATTGACTTTGGGTCGGGCTCGACCAGTTCTTCGAACAGACTGTGTGTGTGGGCCGCTGAGATATTGTTCTGGGCCTCTTGTAGCACGTTGATTTGTTCATGGGCGTCATGCAGAGCTCTCTTCAATGAGCTGATATCATTCAAGGCTTGCTCATATGTAGCCGAGCACTCAGTAAACTTGTCCACTGTCTCTTGTAGCTGTACCCGCTGTGAGTTTACATCATTATATGCTATTTCTAGAGTACATAGCTCTTTCTTAAACTTATCTTTACTATCAAGGGCTGACAACAATTCCCTCTCACACTCTTCCCTTTCATTGAGCAATTGAGTATTCAACTCCTTGCAAGTTTTCAATTCAATCAAGGTAAGCTGGAGCTTGTCTAAAGTTTCCTGCTGGCGTGCTGCAGCGGCTGTGGCTCTGCGAGTCAGCATTATTAATATTTATTAGGAAAAAACAACTTGAAAGGAAAAACAAGACAAGGAATCGCCTACTCAAGCCGAGTGATAGCTACTTACAGTATACACATGAAATAATGACGTCTCACTTTGCCTTTATGAATTCGCAATGAAAGTTCTCTTATTTTACTAAATTAAAACGAAATTGGCGTAAATTACCGAGTAAAATAAAGAGATAAGACAAAAAACTAACACAAATTTCAAATTTATAACCTGTGACGGTTACAAATTCGAGTTAATGCAAGACACTAGCAAACGTCACTAAACCACTTCACTTTTTATATTTACATTAAATATACGACTTAAACTATGAAATTCACACTTAAAGGGCTTAATTTAACATTAATTATGATTAAATATGTAATAATTATAAGGAACCCGGCAAAATCAGCTGTTCATTCTTTGACAGCTCAGAGGCGTTTTTTTCTTTGGCTTCAAAGGTTACCTACAGAGCTCGTGACTTATTGATATATTAAGCTGTTCAAGTTGATGCTGACATCGACTGATAGGTATATATAGGCAGAGATTATTTAGTTTAAGTAGATATATCAGCACCATACATTAAAATGCATCCACCTGAAATGTCGTCACTACTAGACGGCGCCACGGTTGTTCGTGAGCATGGCATACAGATGGCTCTGAAACAGTATATACACTACCTTTGTTGTTCGTCCATTGGCACAGATGGCTCTGAAACAGTATACACTACCTTGCCACGAACGAAACGCATGATCACTTGCAACACATAGCATATTTTGCTGTACCACGATATAGGGAGGTTGGTAATGTGGTTCATGCGTTCGGCTGTGAAGCAGTGGTACCAGGTTCAAATCCTAACTATACGCGCTGAAAACGTTCTTTTATTTCTTTTTTTTCAAACTTTGTTTTTTTAATTTTTTGTTGCGCATAATCTTTGATTTTGTAAAAACAGTGTTTTACAAGGTGCAAACGGGCGGGTTTTTATTTTGTTGTATAATTTTCCATATATGGACTTTTATACATTTTTTCTAATCAGAATCACGAGCTCTTTCGTTTCGTTTTATAGTTATACAAAGTGATCATAGATCCGATACATACATACGTATACATACAGGGTGTTACATACATAATTATACAGGGTGAAAATGAGTATACAGACGAACTTGAAGCGTGAAGAGTGTACCTAGTTATTCCTGACAGAGTTGGGTTATACTCGTTTCTGACTAATTCGCATACGTGGAATACGATTTCCTGGTCCATTCTAAAATCCAAGATGGCGGGAACTTTTTTTTAAATTTTCATCTTTATACTCGTTTCTGACTAATTCGCATGCGTGGAATACGATTTTCGGGTCCATTCTAAGATTCAAGATGGCGGGAACTTTTTATTTTGCAATTTTCATCATTATACTCGTTTCCGACTAATTCGCATACGTGGAATACGATTTCCGGGTCCATTCTAAAATCCAAGATGGCGGGAACTTTTTTTTTGCAATTTTCATCATTATACTCGTTTCCGACTAATTCGCATACGTGGAATACGATTTCCGAGTCCATTCTAAAATCCAAGATGGCGGGACCTTTTTTTTTGCAATTTTCATCATTATACTCGTTTCCGACTAATTCGCATACGTGGAATACGATTTCCGGGTCCATTCTAAAATCCAAGATGGCAGGAACTTTTTCTTTGCAATTTTCATCATTATACTCGTTTCCGACTAATTCGCATACGTGGAATACGATTTCCGGGTCCATTCTAAAATCCAAGATGGCGGGAACTTTTTTTTTGCAATTTTCATCATTATACTCGTTTCCGACTAATTCGCATACGTGGAATACGATTTCCGGGTCCATTCTAAAATCCAAGATGGCAGGAACTTTTTCTTTGCAATTTTCATCATTATACTCGTTTCCGACTAATTCGCATACGTGGAATACGATTTCCGGGTCCATTCTAAAATCCAAGATGGCGGGAACTTTTTTTTTGCAATTTTCATCATTATACTCGTTTCCGACTAATTCGCATACGTGGAATACGATTTCCGAGTCCATTCTAAAATCCAAGATGGCGGGACCTTTTTTTTGCGATTTTCATCATTATACTCGTTTCTGACTAATTCGCATACGATTTTGGGGTCCAATCTGAGATCCAAGATGGCGGGAACTTTTTTTTGTAATTCTTATCATTGTACTTGTTTTCGACTAATTTACAAACGTGGAACCCCAATTAAGGGCGAATTTAAGATCCAAGGTTATTTACGTATATGTATTGGAAATGGAGTATTTTTAATGATAAAAACTGCCCAAAAGTACATCAATTGTAAGATGCAAAATGGCGGCACCTTTTTTGAGCTATTATGCAGTTTTTTTTTTCATTGTAGGTACTGCATTTCCGCTACTCATAAGAACGTGCTAAATATAAAAACTCTTGGATATTAAATTAACCCCAAATTAGGGTTCCACGTTTATAAATTAGTTAAAAACGAGTACATTGACAAATATTACAAAAAAAATTACCGCCATCTTGGATCTTAGAATGGACCCGGAAATCGTATTACACGTATGCGAATTAGTCAGAAACGAGTATATTAATGAAAATTACAAAAAAAGTAGCCGCCATCTTGGATCTTAGAATGGACCCGGAAATCGTATTACACGTATGCGAATTAGTCAGAAACGAGTACAATGAAGAAAATTGCAAAAAAAAAGTTCCCACGATCTTGGATTTTAGAATGGACCCAAAAATGATATTCCACGTATGCGAATTAGTCAGAAACGAGTACAATGATGAAAATTGCAAAAAAAAGTTCCCGCCATCTTGGATCTTAGAATGGACCCGGAAATCGTATTACACGTATGCGAATTAGTCAGAAACGAGTACAATGATGAAAATTGCAAAAAAAAAGTTCCCGCCATCTTGGATTTTAGAATGGACCCAAAAATGATATTCCACATATGCGAATTAGTCGGAAACGAGTACAATGATGAAAATTGCAAAAAAAGTTCCCGCCATCTTGGATTTGAGAATGGACCCGGAAATC
Source organism: Thaumatotibia leucotreta (assembly GCA_025490895.1). Lineage (NCBI taxonomy): Eukaryota > Metazoa > Arthropoda > Insecta > Lepidoptera > Tortricidae > Thaumatotibia > Thaumatotibia leucotreta. The sequence continues at coordinate 16,933 of JALPQI010007202.1, read as the reverse complement.
GTATTCCACGTATGCGAATTAGTCGGAAACGAGTATAATGATGAAAATTGCAATATAAAAAGTTCCCGCTATCTTGAATCTTAGAATTTACCCGGAAATCGTATTGCACGTATGCGAATTAGTCAGAAACGAGTACAATGATGAAAATTGCAAAAAAGTTCCCGCCATCTTGGATCTTAGAATGGACCCAAAAATGATATTCCACGTATGCGAATTAGTCAGAAACGAGTATAATGATGAAAATTTCAAACAAAAAGTTCCCGCCATCTTGGATCTTAGAATGGACCCAAAAATGATATTCCACGTATGCAAATTAGTCAGAAACGAGTATAATGATGAAAATTGCAAAAAAAAGTTCCCGCCATCTTGGATTTTAGAATGGACTCGGAAATCGTATTCCACGTATGCGAATTAGTCGGAAACGAGTATAATGATGAAAATTGCAAAAAAAATGTTCCCGCCATCTTGAATCTTAGAATGGACCCGGAAATCGTAGTCCACGTATGCAAATTAGTCAGAAACGAGTATAATGATGAAAATTGCAAAAAAAAGTTCCCGCCATCTTGGATCTTAGAATGGACCCAGAAATCGTATTACACGTATGCGAATTAGTCAGAAACGAGTATAATAATGAAAATTACAAAAAAAGTAGCCGCCATCTTGGATCTTAGAATGGACCCGGAAATCGTATTACACGTATGTGAATTAGTCAGAAACGAGTACAATGATGAAAATTGCAAAATAAAAGTTCCCGCCATCTTGGATTTTAGAATGGACCCAAAAATGATATTCCACGTATGCGAATTAGTCAGAAACGAGTACAATGATGAAAATTGCAAAAAAAAGTTCCCGCCATCTTGGATCTTAGAATGGACCTGGAAATCGTATTACACGTATGCGAATTAGTCAGAAACGAGTACAATGATGAAAATTGCAAAAAAAAGTTCCCGCCATCTTGGATTTTAGAATGGACCCGGAAATCGTATTCCACGTATGCGACTTAGTCGGAAACGAGTATAATGATGAAAATTGCAATATAAAAAGTTCCCGCCATCTTGAATCTTAGAATGGACCCGGAAATCGTATTGCACGTATGCGATTTGTCAGAAACGAGTACAATGATGAAAATTGCAAAAAAGTTCCCGCCATCTTGGATCTTAGAATGGACCCAAAAATGATATTCCACGTATGTGAATTAGTCAGAGACGAGTATAATGATGAAAATTTAAAAAAAAAAGTTCCCGCCATCTTGGATCTTAGAATGGACCCAAAAAATGATATTCCACGTATGCAAATTAGTCAGAAACGAGTATAATGATGAAAATTGCAAAAAAAGTTCCTGCCATCTTGGATTTTAGAATGGACTCGGGAATCGTATTCCACGTATGCGAATTAGTCGGAAACGAGTATAATGATCAAAATTGGAAAAAAAAAGTTCCCGCCATCTTGGATTTTAGAATGGACCCGGAAATCGTATTCCACGTATGCGAATTAGTCGGAAACGAGTATAATGATGAAAATTGCAAAAAAAAGTTCCCGCCATCTTGGATTTTAGAATGGACCCGGAAATCGTATTCCACGTAACATGCGAATTAGTCGGAAACGAGTATAATGATGAAAATTGCAAAAAAAGTTCCCGCCATCTTGGATCTTAGAATGGACACAATGGCAAATTCAAAAAATGTAGACACAATAAGAGAAAATTAGTATTAGCCTTTTTTTTCTTACAGAGTTTGTTGGATGTTGGACAGAGTAGAGAGCTATTTATTGCCAATGATATAGATAGAGTGCCATTAGTAAGAGTTTAATTATTATTTCGCTATGTGAGTTTGGTATTGAAGCGTAGAATAGAAACAGAATGCAATGCTCAGATTACCTTCAATTTTCTATGCCTCTCGTTTCGTTTGTTGCCAGCTCGTCAGATTACGGTAAAGCAAAGAGAATGCTGACGACGGCAACGCCGCGCCGCAATGTATTTGTTATATAATTCGGATATACCCTAATCAGCTATTTATTGTTATCAGTTGTTATGTTACGGGTTCAAATCCTAGCATATGACTTGTAATGTATGTATTTTTTTGTTATTATTATTGATGTAGGGACTTTTTACTTTTTTTTATTGTATTTATTAGTTTTTTGGTTTTTTAGACCTCCTTAAACATTTAAAATCAATATATGCAAGATTTTGTTTAGCGACATCTATAGATTATTTCTGTCAAGACTCGAGCAGTGTACTGTTTGACGCGTATCGAGAAAAACGCATAAAAATATGTACGTGCAATAATAGATGGCGCTGAAATCAATTTATTCCAAAAATAGTTAATTTTTTTATTTACTAATTTACTCTTCTAGAAAGGGTGGTTTTGACTATTTTCGATGTATGATGCTAAATTAATTAAAACTGTGCACTAACAGGTAGTAAATATCTGGATTTCAAATAAAACTAAATCTATTACTAGTCAATCGTGCTCCTAGTGACATCTATTGTAACATATTCCGAACTATTTGAGCCTTCTATGAAACAGACCCTCTATATTTGGGTACTTTGTGATATAGGGCACTGCACAATTGCATATACTGAACAATATATACAGGATGATCAATCCAAATGCAGGTTCGATTCCTGGGCCGAATACACAAATTTTTGTAAGCGTATGAACACAGTTTTTCTTTTTTTTTTACTAAATCGATCTCATGGTTCCTAAGACTAGATTTCGCTAGGTATCTGTTATAGTTTCCAAAACCTCCATACTGACCCATTTGGATTTATCAACCTGTATAGGGCATCGCACTAAGGCAAGATACTGAATAATACTATACTATAGAATATGGATAGGTACTATAGGTAGGTATATTATAACTTATAACATACATAAAGAAGCGAGATCGTTCACGAATGAGTCTTTAAATAATATATATATATATATATATATATATATATATATATATATATATCATCATCAGCCAATTGACGTCCACTGCTGGACATAGGCCTCCCCCAGAGAGTTCCACACAGATCGGTCGTGAGCTGTCCGCATCCATTGGACACCCGCAACCTTTACAAGGTCGTCGCTCCATCTTGTGGGGGGCCTTCCCACGCTGCGCCGTCCCAGTGCGTGGTCGCCACTCGAGAACACGCCGACCCCACCGGTCATCGGTCCTCCGGGCAATATGGCCAGCCCACTGCCACTTCAACCTGGCGATTCTTCGGGCTACGTCAGTCACTTTCGTTCTTCTGCGGATCTCGTCATTCCTGATGCGATCTCGCAGAGAAAACCCCGAGCATTGCCCTCTCCATCGCTCGTTGAGTGACTCTGAGCCTCCTAATGAGTCCCATAGTGAACGACCACGTTTCAGATCCGTAAGTAATCACTGGCAACACACACTGGTCGAAGACTTTCGACTTGAGACACTGCGGTATATTGGACGAGAAGATATTGCGTAGTCTCCCGAACGCCGCCCAACCCAGTCTGATTCGACGATTGATCTCCTTCTCGAAGTTGGACTTACCCAGCTGGACTGTTTGTTTTGTGTATATATATATATATATATATAATTATGTTAATATTTAAATATAAAGATTTTTCCTCAAAACGAATTGTCGTATTTTTAAGTGCCCGCCAATGACCATGCAACTAGTAATAAAGCACAAAGTAATTCCAAATTTCACTATTCTCGGAGATATTAAATAAGTATCTAAAATACGAAAAAATATCGAAAACCTGTTCGCTGCTTTTTTAAATCGGTTAAAAAGGTAAGTATGTACGTAAATTGTTATACTGGGTGATCAATCCAGATGGGTCAGTATGGAGGTTTTGGAAACCATAACAGATAGCAAAATCTTGGCTTAGGAACCATGAGATCGATTATAATAAAAAGAAAGTGTAAGGTCATGCGGGGCAAATGCAACTATGAGGTAATTCCGACTAATTGAAATATCTACTCTTAATTTGTAAAAAGATCATACTTACCTACTATTGTGTTGCTTTTGAAATAAATCAAAGAATGTTCTAGGTATTTTCCAAAAGTTCTTAAAAACAGATTAAAAGAAATGTTCATTAGTTGAAATTACCTCATAGTTGTATTTGCCCCGCATGACCTTACACGTCCCAGGAATCGAACTGTTTGAAAAATAAAATTTCATTATTTCCATTTGGATATCGGTTGTGTTGCTCTTAATAGTAAATGTTACTAAGAAACATGATATCTAAAAATGATAAATTTCGTTTTTAAATAATGAAGTTTGTCTTGGATAAAAATGGTATCGATTATTAGCATCAAAACAAATTTATTTTTAGAATTATAACTTGAAACTCGAACATATTTAAATATTAATCTAACGGATTAATCACGTAATTTGGTCGCGGGTACTCCATAATGAGGATCCTCTAAATGGATAGAAACATGTCGAGCAATCATAGACTAAAATAACGTGAGTAACCCGTTTGATCAATAATCAAATCAAAATTTGTCAAAAATACTTTTCTCAAACATGCAATGAAATGTTGTAGTTACGTGCCTAAAAAGTGGCCGGGAAGTACCTCGTTGCCGGCCTAGGCCGGCAAGTGCCACTTTTTTAATTTTCATTCGACATAGGGTTGTGACCTGGCATCTTGGCTTTTAGCCAATAATTATCTGTAAGTAATATTAGTATAAAAAAAATGATTGGCTAATTGTTGCAGTTATAATTAAGTATTTAAATTATATAATTTAAAATATGTACAATAACTACTCAAAAATAATATTTAAAAAGCAGTATTATACAGTGCGATCCGTCGGCCCCGATCACCGAATGCGATTAATTGGACCCAACAGACCGAGTCGTCTAATACTGCTTTTTAGAATTAAAAATTGGCGCGTTTCAAACAGGTCGAACTTAAAAAAAAATGTCGTATTTGATTTTTAAGGCAGTATAGCTTAGTACTTTCGCCTGTCCACAAGGACTTAAAATATATAAAAAAAGTATTTGACTTTTGTTGTGTTTCAAACTTTCAAAGACTTAGTTATGCAGTTGACTTATAATAGGGATGATGACTGTTGCTAAAATAAATTATTTAACATTATGCACGACATAATACACGAATAAATTATTACTAAGATGTAGATTCCTGTAATTTTTGTACAGAACTTCTATTTAATAAATTGAAAAGAACTTAAAAGAGTAGGTCCTTTGGCAGTACTCGAACGTGACGTCACTTTTGAGTATTTCATATAAAATTCCATAGTGGTGATCGTTTTGACAGTTCGATAAAAGATGCTGATTTGACTTGCCAGTCATCATGCCTATTTCTAAGAATGGAGATATTTTTTTTTGTTTCATTTCATTGCATGTTTGAGAAAAGCATTATACATACCTCGGCCATGAAGTGACGGGTTGCCGTCCGAATACTATCCGGCCTCGCTTCGCTCGGCCGTCTACATATATTCGGCCGGCAACCAGTCACTTCCCGGCCTCGGTAGTAATGTACTATTATAGACTCTATGACGTGTCTTTGCAAAAATCTTTCAACGTCAACCTTCATTCCATGATCGATGGATAGTTTTTAAGACCAGTATCGGTAGCAATATGGCATGAGGCAGCTGCTCTGCCCGACCAACTATTTCAACTCTGTATAAGTAGGTAATGCAAATTTAATATCGAACATATTATATATATTTTTATTATTTTAATCTCGCCACATTTTAGCAAAAATAATGATATCGGTCAATTAGCACTTAAGTGCTGTTTCGTAACGATATTTCTTAAGATTTATAGTATTATCATCCACTCCGATCACGTAAGAAACGAACCACAGTCTGGTTTCAAGCCATAAATCTTCGTAGATTCGCAATAAGGAGACAAATGACTGTCGCAATACTTAACGTAACTTGATAATTAGGAAAAAACACGACCTATCCTACTTACGAGATCTCTTCCGATCTAAGTTATCGATCATGCTTAGATATGGATCTTGCTTCGGATTACGTTCACGAACATGTAAGTCCTTTATTGTATTTAGTTGTGGATGTTTGACGGTAGGTGCATGTAGATATAAATTATGTATATAGCCTACAACTGATCGTAGCTAATAATGGCGCAATGGAAGTGAGGTAAATCGTGGTGGCGACCAGATATACAGGGTGCCCATGAGGAAAGGGAAAAAATTCAACAGCGGATTTCTTACCAAATTTGAAGTTAAAAATGTCACATGAAGTTATCTGGATTCCGTCTATTTTAAGAGAAAATTCGATTTTTCTTAAAACCGTTTTAGACCGTTACGCTATGATAAACGCATTTTAGGAAATGATTTTGTCACCATGTTGTTTTAGTCTTGTCACACTTAATTGACAGACATCAAATGAAAAAAAAAACCTTTAATTACCTAGCAAATGTAAAAAAAAAACTCAAAAGTGCATTTTTTGCAATGGTTTCATTAATGAAATCCTTTTTTGTGTATAAAGACATTCAAAACATAAAAAAAACTAAAACAAAATTTTTTTTTGCAGATTTCACCAAAACTCATTTAACATTTTTTGCTTCTTTTAGTTTCAGGAATATGCTGTTAGCATTTTTCCCTTTCCTCATGGGCACCTTGTATAGGAGCGGCCAGGGTGCTCACAAATATTTTTGACTACTGTGCCGCTCTGATATATCAGTATAAACTTAGATTTGTGAAGATATATAAAACTCTTACGGCCTTATTCATAAAAAGTTACGCGCCCGCTGATGGGTCGTTGTTGACCGGATGGCTAAAAACGTTATTCATAAACGTTCAATAGCGCTATTCAGCCGCTTAAACCTACTATAAATCCCCCGAAATTTATAGAGCCGAGGACCCTTCTATAACGGTCTTATAACTTCTTATTTAACAAGATGGCTGCCAAAATTTTGATCAGCTGATTTTTGACAGGTGCATAACCATGCGTTTAAAGTAGGCAGAAGAGAAAAGATAAAGGTATGAAAGTCTGATTTGGTGTATAGTTTTTTATATCGTCTATTCATCTGATTATTATTAAATATGTATCCAGAGATACTTAATTATATTTAGATAGGTATTTAAAATAAATATCCGATGATTTATTGTAAGTAGTTACGCAGTTTCAATTTTCTCTACATGCAACATTACACGAATCAGAAATGGTGGGAAAACTAATCTTCAACTTTTTTAATTTAAAAAATTGTTGATAGTTTTTCAACCATTTCAACTTCAACGTCAATACGCAGTGAGACTCCATCATGCAGGCCTTAAACGCTATTGATGCCATAAATAATTTGTGTAATCCGCCGCGGCGTCCAAAAATATATAACATAAGGGCAGATCCCATTGAGGATTTGCCCGATCTTGAATTTAGGCGGCGATACCGCTTTAATAAGGCGACTGTTTTGTATATAGTAGAGTTGGTGAAAGAAGACCTGAAGAAAGATCGCAGAGGAGCTGGCCTCACACCAGAACTTCAGGTTCTAACTGCAATTAGGTGTTGGGGTCGCAAGGAAGTAAATATTTATTTATTACTTACCCGTACTACTAACTGCCCATACCTAGGTACTAACTAGCCATACAATTATGTTTCGTTATCTGACCGTCATCGCAAGTACCTAATCATAAAGCTAACTGTTTTGATTGGTTACCTAGGTAAAAGAATACATAGTAAGTACCTAATAATTTCAGGTTCAAGATGATGATAATATAATTATTTGAGATAAAAGTAAGTAACAAGGAATTAGGAAATATTTGCGAATTCCCGCCAGACAGCTGTCAAACTTTTTTTTAATTTGCGGTGAGACTACATTTTTGTCTATGATTTTGTCAAGGCGCCAACATAACGCGTCTAATCCGTTCAACAGCGGCTCAACAGTTATCGGAGAGATATTGAGCGTTTATGAATAACACTTCTTATAAACCGTTCAACAAGACTTATCGGCTCGATAACTATTGGGCCCCTCAAACCTTCAACAAGGAATTTTTATGAATAAGGCCGTTAATATTTAACTAGTATATTATTATCTATTTCGAAATACGAATAACTATCGAATTCGGTATAAACCGATGAACTCTTTGTTAGTCATCAAAACTGCAAAGAATCCCTGTACATTTTAATTGAAATATTTTAAATTGTGGTTATAAAACAGTTTAAAAATATTTCAAATTTGATAATTAATAGTACCTAATAATGTACCTACCTGAATTAACCTGCTACTGTATATTTATCTCTAATTATGATTATTTAGGTACGAGTATTGATCATCTATCTATCTGATTAGATATTCATCATCATCTCAGCGAAAGATATCCAGTGCCGGACAAAAGCCTTCAAAGATCTACACAATGCCCTCAGCTTCGCTTTGCATTCGCCGCCCTCAGACAACGACGTCAACATGGTTCGCCGGTTCTTTGATTCTAAAGAAAGAACCCTTCTGCCCAATCGGTCATCTAATCTGCGAGCAAGGTGGCCCGCCTACTGTCATTTTAGTTTAGCGATTATCTGAGCTATGTAGACAAAATTTATGCATAAATCTCCACAGGCCTGATACAATTACATAATAATAATGCAAGAATATTTTAATAGTATGATACAGAAATATTCTTAATGTATGCTTATTTCTTTGGTACGTTGTCACAATATTGTGTATAAATAACAAGAAATAACAGACTGGTAACATAGGTTCTTTTCATATCCATAATTTTAATTTAAAGGTCACTAACATTTATTATCTTGTTTATGACAGGCGATGTATTACAACAACACTTAAAGTAGCAACCAGGTGTCAACATTGTTTTGCTGCTAAGTAAATTCGTTTTAGGGTCCAGTAGACAAAATGTCTGAAATGGAACCCTTATACCTACTTTCGTCTGGTCCGGCTGTCTGACTGTTCGTACATAATTATGTCACAGGCAATTACTCAAAAAGGTACAGATTCGCAGATCAATACTAATAATACTACATGATTTTGTCGTAAAAATATTCAATTCATTATTTGGGGAACTGTCCATGATTAGCGGATTAATGATTTCTGTGAATTAGAAAATACAGATTTTTTTTTTCAGCTTCAAGTAAAAAAAACTGTTGACTTCTCAAACTTGAGCATCAGTTCCTACCTAGATGATTCACTTTATTATACAATTACAGTCTTGCGGCAGTTTTAAAAAGTGATAGGAAGTATTTTGTCACAGTTGTCACGGGGATTACCACGAAAACGGCCTTGCGGCCTAAATACTTGGTCAATTACTCGGCAAGACAAACAGCGGTTACACCATCTCTTAGATAATAATGTCAACTAATTAGAACTTCAGTGGGTCATCCAAAAGGTATTATTTACGCAAATAACACTGTAATCTATTGGGGCAATTTGCACAACATTTAAATGAACTCGGGTGAATCAACTTTTTTCTGACTGTTATTGCCATGGTTACGGTCGCCTGAGTCACGCTGGTTTAATGCAAAATTATCCTACTTAAATTATGCATTGGAGGTGGCCCATTAAGGAAAAATTAAATAAATGAACACCAGAAAAGTGCACCATAACCAAATAACCATGGAAATCCCTGACAGTAAAAAGTTCTTTCACCCACTTCGCTACTTTTTAGTACTTACTTATTGTTCCTTTTAGGTATAACCATAAATTCGTTCTAATCATGAATTGATTACAGCGCCCTCTATAGCAAATTCAACGCAACGGAGAGTTGTCGAGTTTGCGGACGATTGTGGTAGACACACGTCTTTGAGTGGCTTAAGGTTGTAGTACCTTCGAAACACTACGTACAGATGTCGCTAGTGATTAGCTTCACAATACCATTGACTAAATTCGCTGTGATCGACGGAAGGTAGTCTGGTGTAATTGGAAGCACGTTGGACCGGCAAGCCAGAGGAAGCGGGTTCGAATCCCGTGACGACCAGAGTCTTTCGCAGTTGATTTTTTCTATGGTAAGCACATCTGTTACGACATTGTGGGATTATCCGCATTGTAAAAAAGTAACACCAACATCAATTTGTTTAATTATAAAACAAATTGATGTTTCCTAATCATGAATTGATTACAGCGCCCTCTATAGCAAATTCAACGCAACGGAGAGTTGTCGAGTTTGCGGACGATTGTGGTAGACACACGTCTTTGAGTGGCTTAAGGTTGTAGTACCTTCGAAACACTACGTACAGATGTCGCTAGTGATTAGCTTCACAATACCATTGACTAAATTCGCTGTGATCGACGGAAGGTAGTCTGGTGTAATTGGAAGCACGTTGGACCGGCAATCCAGAGGAAGCGGGTTCGAATCCCGTGACGACCAGAGTCTTTCGCAGTTGATTTTTTCTATGGTAAGCACATCTGTTACGACATTGTGGGATTATCCGCATTGTAAAAAAGTAACACCAACATCAATTTGTTTAATTATAAAACAAATTGATGTTTCCTAATCATGAATTGATTACAGCGCCCTCTATAGCAAATTCAACGCAACGGAGAGTTGTCGAGTTTGCGGACGATTGTGGTAGACACACGTCTTTGAGTGGCTTAAGGTTGTAGTACCTTCGAAACACTACGTACAGATGTCGCTAGTGATTAGCTTCACAATACCATTGACTAAATTCGCTGTGATCGACGGAAGGTAGTCTGGTGTAATTGGAAGCACGTTGGACCGGCAATCCAGAGGAAGCGGGTTCGAATCCCGTGACGACCAGAGTCTTTCGCAGTTGATTTTTTCTATGGTAAGCACATCTGTTACGACATTGTGGGATCATAAATTCGTTGTTTGGTAATCATAAGTTGGCAATATTGTTAAGTAAGGTAAAAAGGTAAAAAGTAGGTAAGCTACTAGATCCAGAGTAGCTGCCCTCACTGACACAAAAATAATTTCTCCCTCGATTTTAAATTAATGAATCGAGGAAAGGTCTCCTAAGATCATTTTCGCATAGGTAGTTATTTACTCTGGATCTAGTAGCTGCCGTCACTGACCCAAAAATAATTTCCACCCTGTAGGTATATGTTTTGAGAACAGGGTAAGCCCTAAAACCATCCATGACCGAATATTCGTTAAAAGCTTTTATACTGTCTAGTGTCTAATATCATAGTATTTTTTTACCTTATACGATAACACAAATGTTGTTAAATACTGCCATCCTTAGCTGTACCATAGGTAATGATCTCGTTTATATCGCAATGATCGCAATATTTACCAAATTCAACTTTCTCTTAAATGGGTAGTAAATTACCGAATTATTTTTTTTTTTCAAAAGGAAGTATTCTTCCGTGGGTATTTAGTATCTATTCAAAGCTATATAGGGAGTACATTCATTACCGTAAAATAATAGTACGTCTAATTAACATCAGTACCTACCGTGTAGCTAGAGGATCCATAAAATATTTCTGTTGAGATGAGAGCGAGTTCCGTCGAATATTCCTTAATCGAAACGTAATTCAGATAAGTATAGTGATGACATAAATGTCAACTCCTGGGCACGGAGCGATACACTCATGATTTGAAGATGCGCGTGCTTCGGTCTGCGGATATTGCATAACAATCAGCATTCACGACCTTTCCATACCTACTTTTTGAGCGACCACAGATTGTCAACTATAAAAGGTCAGTTGTGAATTGCTTGTTTGATATACGTAATTATTTAAATAATGTGGTTACATAAACGTTGGGGTGGCGACGTTTGGACCTTAGTAGATGAAGGGGTTTATTTCGTTCGGACGCTCAGTTTAAAGAGTTTGTCAATAAATATGTTTATTATGATTATTAGGTTTCCTACATATACTTGAGTTTAAAGCACCTAAGTAAAGCACTATTGAAACGTTTGCTTAAAATGTTAGGTATCTATAGAATTATTCCTATAAGAGCAAATTATCTATGTAGACTGACGTAGTTCCAGTACTTATACCACACGTTCACACACGCAAACTCATGTGATGGTACTCTTACTATTATAGTCTATATACGACCATTTATTAGTTAGTACCTATGGAAGTTAATTAATATACGCAAGTTTATCCGTTTTAATAGTTTTATTACATTTATTATTTCATAAAAAATTGTTATATTTGAACATGTAGTCACAAAACTTTACAATTTTATTTCACGTAATAAAGACAAAGTTACATTATAAATTATATTAACACGAAAATAATTAAAAGCATATTGGTTTGACCCTTTCTTTTGTATATCCTTTTATTTATTATCAAAGGTGAGCTGGAGGAGATCCCTATTATTTAGGGATGAGTTTGTCTTTGTATATGTTCTTGTATGTTTACTATTTTTTTCGCTTTAAACTTGTTTATGTGCAGTAAAGGTTAGATATATAAATACTTAGGTAGGTTCATACATACATTGATAGTGATGTTTATTTAAAGCAATGGCTACTTTATTTCGTGAACAAGCCTTATGAAACCATTGCGTTACTCGCATAAGTTAGATTTTATTGGTATAATCTGCTTACAAAGAGGTAATAATGATATTTATGAAAGTAAAATGAGTAGAGCATAAAAAATCTATTTAACAATTACATTTCTTGTGGTCCGTAGGTGGAAGTAGATAATACCATAACACACGTTATTGGACACAGGAATGTAAAGTCTGCTTCGTTTCCGTTACACACGGACGGAAACTGAATAGTTAAAATACAATACTATTATTCTTCTTCTTCTTTGTATATACTATAAAATTTGTACATTTACATATTTAAAGTGACATAATCTCGCGGCGATATAAACTGTCCCTCCCTCTTTTATTAATATAGTTAGTAAAGGACGGGAAGTCTATTTTGCGCGTCATACCTACTGTCAGCAAACATGTGCTAAGTCTACATGTCAGCTCAATGTAGAAAAATGCCTATATCGATCTTTCGTGAACGCTCCGGTTAAATAAGAATTTGATGTAGCCAAACTTTACATGCAAATGCTGCCATATAAAGGAGAATAATAGCTAAAGTATGCAGATGATATTATAAGCATTCTTATCTGAAAACCGTTTCTTCATAAATATAGAAACATTCAAATATCATGATAATTTTACTTACAAAATTGCATTTGAATCGCATTTAACGAGCACTATGGCCATCGCGGCAACTCTTGTGGAGAAGGGCTTAAGCGCCGTTAAGATCAATGTACTTAGGTCTGTTTGAAAAGCCTAGTGTAGCAGATCCGGCCACATTATGCTAATGCTCCATTGAAGTGGACAAGCGCAGCGAGGCGACCGCCCAGCGACGCAGGCGCCACCTGCCCACACCGCCTGCAATTACTACACAAACCAATCGAAATGCATTTCAGATCGTTTAACCAACGTAATTCTAGATGATTTACATTTTCATGTCACAGACATCGTCAGAGAAAAGCCTGTTGCATTGATCAGCCGCTAAGAAGTTAATCTCGAGTATCCCGACGCCTGCGGGGTTACCAATGTTACCATGACGTACTAATGCGATTCAGTTTAGGTTCAGGGAAAGGGACAGTGATATACGACTCGTATAGTCTTGTACCTTTCTCTCGACCTAAACTGCACCACATTAGTAATGGTAACTCCCCATTCGACGGTCCTTTCATTACAATATCTGTCAGCAATGTCACTTATTAACACATAAATCATAATGTATTGAGTTGAATAGTGCCAGGTTTTACTTCTTAGCGACCGCACACTATCTCCCTTGAATTGTCCAATCTCGCATTTACTTATTTATAATATTAGTCTCAAAAATGTATGCTGGCTGTAACCAACTAACCCCGTGTTAATGGCTAAAGTTAGAGGCAATGGTTAAAGTTAGAGAATAGGAACGGTTTACGGCAGCATAATATTCGCAATTTTTTTTTATTATTTTTACGAGTTGCTTTTATCAAGAATGGCTGCAGTTATAAAATGTAATAGCAGGCCATATATGTCCATCATCAGGAACCCTAATTACCTGATCAATCGATTTAAGCTCACTAAAGCAAACCTATTATGGTTAGAATTAATTTTTCACGCCATAAGTAGCTGGATATCGAAACTTTCAATCAGCAGATCCTATTCTGAATGTGATTATTCAGATAACATCGTGATAATGTGATGATAGTTCATTCATAACGTTCGGGTCGGCGATTACGTTGGCCGAACAATGCTTTATTGTGCAATTAAAGAATCGCCTCCATCTCATCGAGAATATCATCTTTTCTACCAATGTACCAAACTCAATCAGAAACATCTCTACATCTAACATATTTGGGTCTCATTGCGGTCTTTTTTTGAATATTAAAATATCACCACGACCACAGCCTTCAATGTATGCTGAGTATTCGTAAAGCTTCTTTGTCTACTTTACCATTACGTCATTGGTGTCGTCATCGGTATGAACAGAGTACTGTCAAGGTGCACGTTGCGTAAGAGCATCCGTGTGGTGTCATTGACATTATGTGCGTTTTGTATTATTAAACGGAAACATTTTTTTTTTGAGTTTTCCTGTCCGAGAAATTTCGATGTGTCACATTGTCACATTCACATATGATAAATAAATATTCAGGCGCAACTTACATAGATCAACCTAGCTCCAAATTAAACAAAGCTTATGTTGGAAGATACTGTTATTAGGTACCTACACTGTTTTAATGTTGTTAAAGCACACGACAGTTTAAATTCATAGTTGATTAAAACCACGACGAGAAGCTGTTAAATAAAAATAAAAATAAAAATCATCGTAAATGTCAAGCTTAGGTATCTTTAACAACTACTGTAAGTTCTGAACGTATTGTGAAAACACAAATCAAATTATTTAGGAACTAAATATTCTGATTGGTGCTTTTTATTTTTCCCCAGTAGTCACACTACTTAATACTATAGGTATAAACTATAAATATTGGATGTCATATACCAATGCCTGCACCCCTTGGCCACTCGATCTTACTCGGTCTTAAGACCGAGTGGCCGAGGGGTGCATGCATCAGCCGCGAAGGCTGATCACGTGGGTTCGATCCCCACCTCGACTTTGGTGATCTTGGTCGTTTTTTCTTTGGTATGTATGACATCCAATATTTATAATTAATTTTACTGTAAGTTCTGTTGTGTAAGTTGGCATTCAAAGGGTTAATCAGTGTGTCAAGTATAACGACCGTTAGTAGATAACTGCTTATAAAGTAGCATAATATCTACTTGAAAGGCTTGGTAGTCTGGCGGAAAGGCGCGCAACTTGCAATCCGTAGGTCGTGGGTTCAGCACCAGCTCGTAGGTAAGGTAGGTAATGATAACTTTCTCAAAAGCTATACCTACGTACCAATCACATCGCACAGCGTCAGCCTATTTCAGTCCACTGCTGGACATAGGCCGGTCCTTTTACCTAAGTAGGCGTATGAACGTTATGCAAGCGGATCAGAGGGTCGCAGTACTCGTAGCGTGTCCACTACTTCCCATCATTAATCTTTAAAAAATGAATGGTCAATGACTCTTCAATCACTTAGTTGACTCATACAATACCCGCGGAAAAAGTTAGGTGACAAATCTATTTACACTGCCGTCACCGCGCGGCAAATCAAATATCGGTTGATAATAAACTGACGTAATGAAACCGACCCTTAATCGCATCAAGAGTTCCGTCTAGACTTCAAGGACAAAGACCAGGCGGTCCGTAGGCAGTCTTCAGACTCCTGGAAAAACCGTGAGAACAAGATGGATAATCGTAAACTATTTAGTACTAAATAATGAAGGAATATGGTCCAATATATGATGAAATAACTGGTCCTAAAATGACAACGACAAATGATAATGATGTTTTAATTACAAGGATCGCAAATATTCAATTATTAGATTATGCAGTTCAGCTAAATTGAATCATAAATACTTGGATGATGTTCCCAAACTTTTGAGGTACAAAACATTTTTTTTTTAGTACAGATGATGCCTTTTTAGGCTCTACTGTGAGAAGTGGCTCATTTTACGTCAGGTCCAAAACTTCGGAGGACCATTTTGTACTAAAAAAACGTCGTACGAGACACGTGCAAAAAGGAAATTCGTAACTCGTGTCAATTTAAAACATCGCCACTAGTTTCGAATTTCATGTTTTTCGCACTTGTGTCGGAATGTACTATTTTTTTATATTTAGCCAGCCCATTGAGCCCATTTTAATAACCATGCGGGCTAATAATTAAGGACATCTCCTGCTAGTACTAAAGCGAATGGTTCTATTTCAGTCTTGGTTTCCAAAGAGCTTGGTCTTTCTCTTTAGTAGGTAGCTATATGACATTTATTTCTGTTAATTAAAACACTTATAGAAGACAAGCTACCCCAGATCTGCAAAACACTGTTACAAATCGGTGTCCAAACGATAGAGCACGTTACATAATAGTTTCCGCACGAATTTGGCCGGCTAGAACCTGATCTGATGATTTATGGCACCGCCACACTCGTGACGGTCTAATCGCACGAGTTAAATGCCTAATGGACACTAATGGGAATAATCAGACGAGAGCATCTGTGAGTCGGAGAAAGTGACGAGTTCGACGATTCGCGTTAAGGACTAGTGGGTGCTTTTTAATTACCATCACTAATTGCAATTAGTGAACGGACATGCATTTAAAGTCATGTGATATTTAAGGATATAAATTGATAAGCACGTGCTAAAGAAAAAACTAGACAGTAACAATGATATAATAAGTAAAGATATGTTACACCGGCTCTAAAATTGAAGCGCTCAGATTGTGACAATTCTAACAATTGCTCTTAGTCCTACCCAGACCACCGAGAGGTGTGTACCACTGCACTGCCGAGTTCTCGCAAATCACATGAACTGCGCCCTAAAATGTCATTTTATGTTATACAATAGTGAAAACCACAAAATAAAATGCAAAAATGCCCTTAGCATCACACATCATGCGCAATTAAACTGAATTATATATTTTTTTCAATTTTATTATTTATTGAAAATAAATTAGGACGCCATTTTGACGTTTTTGACTGACTTAGAGAAAAAGACAAGCTTATGCTGTTTAAGATCGAGA
>JALPQI010007201.1:0-46725 GCA_025490895.1 Thaumatotibia leucotreta | reverse complement strand
GGTGGCCACGCCCCCCGCGGCGGTAGACACGCCCCCCCACAGCGGCAGCCACGAACGAGGGGTCGATGACCTCCGACTCGTGCGCTAACGCGTCGGGGGAGGCGAACGATTCCGCCTAAGAGACACATTTTTTTAAAGAAAATAACTGACCTCTCATACAACATAGTATGTTGATGCCTGTAGTAAGCATCAACGATGACAGCGGGGTCGGTGGGCACGCCCCCGCGGCGGTAGCCACGCCCCCCGCAGTGGTGGCCACGCCCCCCGCGGCGGTAGACACGCCCCCCCACAGCGGCAGCCACGAACGAGGGGTCGATGACCTCCGACTCGTGCGCTAACGCGTCGGGGGAGGCGAACGATTCCGCCTAAGAGACACATTTTTTTAAAGAAAATAACTGACCTCTCATACAACATAGTATGTTGATGCCTGTAGTAAGCATCAACGATGACAGCGGGGTCGGTGGCCACGCCCCCCGCGGCGGCGCCCACGAACGAGGGGTCGATGACCTCCGGCTCGTGCGCGTGCGCGAGGTAGAACGAGCGCAGCATAATGAGGTATTTAGCGCGGAGAGGGGCTAAAGCGTCGGGGGAGGCGAACGATTCCGCCTAAGAGAAACATTTTTTTAAAGAAAATGACTGACCTCTCATACAACATAGTATGCTGATGCCTGTAGTAAGCGTCGACTATAACAGCGGGGTCGGTAGCCACGCCCCCCGCGGCGGCGGTCACGAACGAGGGGTCGATGACCTCCGGCTCGTGCGCGTGCGCGAGGTAGAACGAGCGCAGCATGATGAGGTATTTGGCGCGGAGGGGGACTAAAGCGTCGGGAGAGGCGAACGATTCCGCCTAAGAGACACATTTTTTTAAAGAAAATGACTGACCTCTCATACAACATAGTATGTTGATGCCTGTAGTAAGCATCAACGATGACAGCGGGGTCGGTAGCCACGCCCCCCGCGGCGGCGGCCACGCCCCCCGCGGCGGCGCCCACGAACGAGGGGTCGATGACCTCCGGCTCGTGCGCGTGCGCGAGGTAGAACGAGCGCAGCATGATGAGGTATTTGGCGCGGAGGGGGACTAAAGCGTCGGGAGAGGCGAACGATTCCGCCTAAGAGACACATTTTTTTTAATAAAGGACTGCTCAAAGTTAATAGTACATTGTGCATCAAGGGAGGTAAGTACGGAAATACTAACGAGAGTGTTAGAAGCCCGACGCCGTCAGGCGGAGGGCTTTTATGACTCGAGTTAGTATTCCGCTTACCGACCGTGATGCATACAATGTTTTTCATCACACTTGCTGACAAAAAATAAGTTTTAAGACATAAATATTTATTAAATGACGTACTGACATTTCTATTACTCCCTAGGGAATTCCACTTTTCTATTACTCCCGCTACGCACGCAAGCAATGGCGCGCTTAGACAGCAAGTGTGATGAAAAGAAATTTGAAATGGCGGCCGATTTTGGAAGATTTTTGGAAAAAAAATACAACACTTGTAGAACAACTCTAATTATTCTATCAAATATTGAAATAAAACTATGAAAACGGATAAACTCGCGTATATTAACTAATGTTAACTTCATTCTGACGTTTCGAACACTTTACAGGGTTCGTGGTCTGCGGATGACTGACAGACCCTTCAAACTGTGACGAACCCTGTAAAGTGTTCGAAACGTCGGAATGAAGTTAAAATTAGTTAATATACGCGAGTTTATCCGTTTTCATAGTTTTATTTCATGTGTAATCCTCGCGGTAACCGAAGAAAATACTATCAAATATTGTTGTGTTGTGTTTTTTAAGTAGTAACACTTAGTAAACACTTACGTACGTTTAGATGTCATATACCAAAGAAAATATACAGAGTTTGCCAACACCACCACCACTTCACCCGATGAAGTTGCCGAGTGGTTTAGGCATCAGCCACCAAAGCTGAGGAGGTTTCAAATCCAACCTCCAGCGTTGGTAGGCTCGGCATTTTTTCTTTGGTATATGACATCTAATACAAAAAGTCTTAAATTTTCTCTAAAACTCTCTTTGTCTTAAACATGAGTATAGAAAAATCCACTCCCGGTAACAGACTCCTCTGATTTCACACCATGACTGGCCATCTTCCGTAATAAGCTACGCCTGTATGGCTAGCGATACTCCTGCAATATCTTTTAGTGCCAGCTCGTGTATAACATTTTATTGAAAATTGATATTTGAGAATCAGAGAGATGGCCCCTATAATCCTTGGTTAAAGTTGAAGAAATTCTAAATGGCGGCCATTTTTCTCCCTCTCTTTACTACGAGGGTTGTCTTTTAAGTTGTGTCGTTTGAAATAAGTATAGACAATTTTATAGATTATTACCATTTATTGTTTTTCGAAGAATTCTCCGCGATGTTTAATACACTTTTGCATGCGTTCAAACCAGTTTTTAAAACATTTATTCCACTCCGAAGTGGGGGTAGTCAAAATGGCCGATTTGTAAGCGTCAACAGCTTCTTCAGGTGAGCTGAAGCGTTGACCACGAATACTTTGCTTAATTTTGGGGAACGTAAAAAAATCGTTAGGGCTTAAGTCAGGGCTGTAAGGTGGGTGATCTAAAATTTCCACATTTTGGGCGCTCAAAAACATCTTTGTTTGGCGGGCGGTGTGCGAACTTGCATTGTCATGATGCAGTATCATACGACGCGTCGAGTTGTTTTTTCGAAATTCGGTTATGACTTGCGGCAAACAAACAGTGGTATACCAGTCAGCGGTAACCGTCTTGCGATCTTCTAGTACAATAGTGGCGACGTGACCACCCTTTGCCACAAACGAGGCCACCATTTTTTTTGAAGTGCTCCGCGAGCGTATGACTTTGGTCGGTTTTGGCTCATCCTGAAAGACCCAAACAGTTGACTGCTGTTTAGAATCTGGATCGTAAGCATATACCCAAGACTCGTCACCACTAACCATATCATAAACATGTTTTGACTCGCCTCGGCTGAATCGCTGCAGACTTGCAGAGTTTTGCGACACCAACTAACACGGGCAGCTTTTGGTCGTCGCTAAGCAAATGTGGTATCCAACGAGAGATCAACTTTCTTACGCCAAGTTCTTCGTGCAGGATTTTTTGGATAGTGGTCCCTGAAATGCCCACGGACGCCTCTATTTCACGGTAGGTCACATGACGATCTTCGAGTACTAGCTGCCGCACGGCTTCGATATTCTCTTGCGTCATGGCGGTTTTTGGACGACCTTTACGGGGCTTGTCACTGAGGCTAGACTGCCCACGTTGAAATTGTAAATACCAGCGTTCTACAGTCCTAAGACACGGTGCTGCATCACTAAACACAGAAGTGATCTCCTCAAAACACTGAAGTCGCGATAATCACCTTTTAAAGTTGTAGAAAATAATCGCATGCAAATTTTCCTTAGTTATTTCCATTTTTACAACCGACTTGTCACCTTTAAATAGACGCTGTAATAAAACTATTCGACCAATTTGAAAAACATTTTTTTGTTTTCGAGTTCTAAATTCAAAAGGATGAAAATGCCATATGTTTTTTTTTTTTAATCGCGGGAGGTTGGCAAACGACACGACTTAAAAGGTAGCCTAAACTTCTCCTGTAAAGGCTGTATAACTTTAGCTATCCAGTAGTTAGTGCAAACTCGTTGATTACATTTTATTGATATGCGAGCTATCGCTCCTAATCCGTAGTCAAAATTGAAGAAATTCAAAATGGCGGACTTTATGGTATAAAATAATTATATAGAAAATTCAACGCCACGGAGATTTGTCGAGTTTGCGGACGATTGTGGTACGCACACGTCTTTGAGTGGCTCAAGGTTGTAGTACCTTCGAAACATTAAATACAGATGTCACTAGTGATTCGTTTCACAATACCATTGACTGAATTCGCTGTGATTAACGGAAAGTCTGGTGTAATTCGGAGCACGTTGGGCCAGTAATCCAGAGGAGGCAGGTTCGAATCCCGTGACAACCAGAGTCTTTCGCAGTTCATTTTTTCTATGTTAAACACGTCTGTTATTATCAAACCGGAAACAGAAAGGGCTTGGAAAGTACTGTTGACACAACAAATGACACTTCATTTACCTAGAAAAGAGCTGTTTATAGATGTAGTAAGTGATGAATTAATCTCTTGTCTGTAAGTCTCGGCACTTAAACCAGGAATATATGAATATAACTATGAATATATCCTAGATTGACGTATACACTGTTGTGTCAACAGTACTTTCGAATCCCATTCTAATCGCGGTTTGATAATACGACATTGTGGGTATAAAATAATTACCTGAAGCGTATGGAAGAATCCGTTTCCAGTAACAATCTCCTCCAATTTCACCCCATGACTGGCCATTTCCTTCACCCCCTCTTTACTAAGCTTCGCCTTTATAACTTTAGCTATTCAGTGCAAACTTGTTGATAGAATTTTATTGATAATTGAGATTCATTTATTTATTTTAAGAAGCATGCAGGTACTTAAAAAAACTAATATAGCCTGTATTCAGTGATCATTGTAACAGTAGTCATAGTCGAGTTGTTTATTACTAAATCTCACTACTCGGTTGCTTAAAAAGCGTTTATAAGTGGATAGCTTTTAATCCGTGCTCAAAATTGAAGAAATTCAAAAAGGCGGCCATTTTTATAAGGAATTTTTACCTGAAGTGTATGGAAGAATCCGTTTCCAGTAACAATCTCCTCCAATTTCACTCCATGACTGGCTATTTCCTTCACCCCCTCTTTACTAAGCTTCGCCTGTATAACTTTAGCGATACTCCAATAGTACCCTTGGGTGGCGGCTCGAATTGCCAAGATATTGAGTAAGGGGTAGCATTGAGACGTTATGGCGGATACTGCGTCTATAATGCAGGTGAGGTGTTGCTTTGCGATGCTGATGGTGGAGAATTCGGGCCACTGAAATAAAGTTCAATTTAGATTTTGGATAATTATCCTTCTTTAGATTTTCGATGGTTTAAAGTAAGTTCTCCCGCAAGGACAACAGACTAAGGGTCTGTTTCATTATACCGAATAATAATTATATTTGTCCGATACATTTTAGCTGTATGCTAATATCTTTTTCTTTTATATGCCTGGTGGTGATAAGGATAGAGATATTTTTTATCAATCGGATATATTAATCCGGGTATTAACTTATTTTAACCAAATTATGAATATACAGTTAGATTATATGACATTTTATACTTGATTTCATAAATAAGTTACTCAAAAATAGATCGCCACTAATCTGACGCAAATATTTTATCTGAAAAGCGAAGTAAACTGTTCAAAACCATACTGATTCTAATGTGTAGTCAAGTAAACTGAAATATTATAGGTTTTCTACAAGTAATAAAATAAGCAGTCACTTTTTCTGAACATCCAGAATTTTCATTACATGCTTGTAACATAGTAAAAATTACACCCAGTAGAATAACTTACGAAAGCGTAACCGTCATACAGCGAGCACACGACCGCATAGTCATGCAGTACTCTCGCAAACTCTTCCACTATGTACTCGTTTTTTAGTAGAGTTTCGCCCCACGTTTCGTCATCCTCATTCCTGTGAAAATCACATCACATGATCAAACTATTATAGTCCACTGCTCGACATAAGCCTCTCCTATTACTAT
The DNA here is from genome assembly GCA_025490895.1 of Thaumatotibia leucotreta. Classification (NCBI taxonomy): domain Eukaryota; kingdom Metazoa; phylum Arthropoda; class Insecta; order Lepidoptera; family Tortricidae; genus Thaumatotibia; species Thaumatotibia leucotreta. The sequence continues at coordinate 41,103 of JALPQI010007201.1, read as the reverse complement.
GAACGTATTAAGAGGTATCGCCCTTCAAAGTCAAAGTCAAACTACTCTTTATTCAAGTAGGCTTATTAATAAGCATTTTCGAATCGTCTGACATTATCAAGAGAGAAAAAAATCTACTACTGGTTTTAACCCTACACCGTTCCTGAGAAGAACCAGTAAGTAACTCAAATGGACTTATGTTTTCAAAACAGTATAATAATTAATAATACATCTTATTAAAATAACATGCTTTAATAAATTTATTATACAGCGTGTGTCTTTCATAACGACATTCCTTTTAAGGGGTGAAAGTACAAGTCTTAATGAACTGAAATTAGCATATTTAGTTAAGGTATTTAAAAAAAAAAATTCATACAAATTAATTCGGCACGCAATGTATCAGTAATAACAATAACTAATAAATTAAACCTAACAATTGACATATGATTTCTTTGAAATCTCGCTCTTAGTGACATCCTGACAATTACAATTAATTAAGTACCTATTTACATCCTACATGTCGGTGACACTTTTCGATGACAAGTCCGTCAAAAATCATGACCCTTGTTCATAAGAAAAGGACTTAACAGCCCAGGGTGCCTAGCCAAGTTGCCAATGGCTATCGCTCAGTAGCGTATTTTAGTTTTCCGTCTTTGTCATTCTTTTTTATAAGTGCGACAGAGACGATTAAGCGCTAGGTAATTTTGTGTTAACTAAGAAGGCGGAATCAGATAATCGTTTTGTTTATGTACCGATTGAAAACTTCACATTGATTGAGTTGAAGTGTCAAGATAACATCAAGTTTGTTGATCAACAGACTTTCCTAATAAATTTTATAAAAATGTTTGAACTAGGTAATGTGATTTTTAAGAAGTGATAATGTATGTGCAGTGATTTTTGATATCAGTTCAGTGAAAAGTACGATTCAAAATGTGCTGGCTAAGACAGTAAGACACAGAAAGAATTGTTGATGTAAATTTGTTGTGCTAGTGTAGTCCAAATCTCGCATGTTTTAAATTGTAGTATTTTCTGGTAATGGATAATTCAGTAAATAATTTAACGTCGGCAACAGTTCGCAGTTACTTTAATTATTTGACCGAATTAAAATGAAAACGAAACTAGCTTTTCCTCTCAGAAACGACAAATAAATGTTTGCATTACATTGCTGCTCGAGATTTTTATAAAAATTAATTACTCTTAAATAATAAAGGCAATCGTTATATTATTTTACTAAAATGGTTAACAACACTTTAATCTATCGTTACTTAAAAGCAATGTCGCTATCAAAGACACACACTGTATAAAAAAATGATTTTTATAGACATTTTTATAAAAAAGAGAAATGAATAAAGGATCATAATAATAAACAAAAATAATAATTATTGTACAAGTTCACAATATTATTAAGCATCTATACCTATACTACTAGAGATGTAAAAGGTCTTTAAACGTTATGATTTTAACAATAATAATAAATTATGCGAATTAAATAGCATTTCAAAAGAAGATACTGTTTCATTTACCTGTGTAAAATCAGTGTACGAAGCAACGCTGCGCGAAACACGACCTTATTCATATAAGCCACTGTGTCGTTTTTATCGAGCTCCGGTGAAATTGTGTCTCCTGACTGTGCGATGACCGCTTTTATAGCGTCCGAGTCATCCAGGGGACAGTTTAGGTTGGAGTGGATACAATCGTGGCGAAGAGCGAACATCTGGAAGATGAAATGTAGGGAATGGTAGCCGGTTTCAACCGATATACTAGCCGATATAAAGTTCAAAGAAACATCTGTAAACTAACACTATTTTATTATTTTAACGGTTTAGGATAATCTATTGGTTAGATTTGATTAAATAACATAGTTATGTCAGCCTCCGTAGCCTAGTTGGTAGTGACTCTGCCTAAGAAGCTGGAGGTTCCGGGTTCGAATCCCGGCGAGGGCATTCTTTGTGTATTTATTTATCACAAATATTTGTTCCTTGGTCATGGCTGTCTATGTATTTAAGTATCTATACGTATCTATCTATTATATATATCGTCGCTTGGTACCCACAACATAAGCCTTAATTGTGCTTACCGTGGGACTAGGTAGATTTGTGTAAGATGTCCCCAGATATTTATTTATTATAGATTCAATGACGTACATTGGAAATTAAACACATGTTGAATATAAGCTTTGTTAACATTGTGTTGTATCCGTTTCTATCACTCCAACGAAGGCGTCTTCGGTGTGACGAAGACATATGTCAGAAATATAAAAATTAAATAACATAATCCGAAATAAACAACAAAAAAATTATAATTACAATTTATGGGCAAAAACTACCGGTTGACAGGGATAACGAGAGCGCGCAGACAATTTCGGTAAGAAATTGCTGTCGATGTTTATTTTTGTCAATCTTTTTTACAGTAAATTTCCACATTTTCATAATATTTTACTATTTTTTGATGTTTTTGACTGTATGTGCGGGGTAAGAGATACAGAGATTGCTATCTACACCTTTTAGATTATATGTAAATCATATTTTACCTCAATAGATTCTTCTTTCTCGAAGTCGAACAATAGTTTAAGAAGAGATGCGACATCGTCTGTATTGTCGGGTATCTGCGAGTCGCCGAACTGGGGCAGAAGGTACGGGCAGAGTGACGCGATGTGTTCCACTCTTTGGATATCTAGAGGTCCCGTGCTGAAAGGTAATTGGCGGTTTATTTATTGCATGTTTTTAGTACAACGTCCCACTTTGTCGCTTACCATAAATATGAGATTTCCTTGTATCTTCATATGAATAAACTGACCTAGCGGCTTTACGGCAAACGACAAAGTGGGACAGTTACTAAACTTACTCACATTTATTGCATGTTATTCTTTCCGAAAAAAATTAAATGTCTTCTCGAGTCTGTGGTGTGAAGTTAGAATCAGAGGTAGTTTATTTTATAATGTTGACAGTCATAAATGCAATGTAACGTAACTAAGTTCAGGGTAGACAGATGTGTGTTTTCAATGTGTTACAATATCTGATAACAAATTTGCGTGTTTTTTTTTTTGGTAATATATTGGGAAAAACTAGGACTAACTAATATTATTATAATTATGGTCAAAAACTTCCTGCTTCCTACTGCATTGTCCAACATGTAGTGTCATTTTGTATCAGTGGCGATACGGAAATGTACGAAATAGTTGTTTATTATACAAGGGGGCAAAGTCGTTGTTTAACTGTCGTGAGAATATTGAGACTTGTCTCAAGGCACGAGGGTTGAATAAACTTTGCCGCCAAGTATAATACAACTTTTTTCCCCTTAATATCGCGAGGAAATATGATTACAAAGCTTATCCAAATGTAAATTAATTTTAAAAAATCATTTAAAACTTAATGTCGACTGGGTACTGTACATACTTGTTGGTGAGTTCTAGTTGAGCGGCTAGTACCGCCCTCTGGCGGAAGGCCACGCTGTGGGAACCGTCCTGCCACGGTGGGACCAGTGGCTATGGGTACTGTACATACTTGTTGAGTTCTAGTTTAGCGGCTAGTACCGCCCTCTGGCGGAAGGTCTCGCTGTGGGAACCGTCCTGCCACGGTGGGACCAGTGGCTATGGGTACTGTACATACTTGTTGAGTTCTAGTTTAGCGGCTAGTACCGCCCTCTGGCGGAAGGTCTCGCTGTGGGAACCGTCCTGCCACGGTGGGACCAGTGGCTATGGGTACTGTACATACTTGTTGAGTTCTAGTTTAGCGGCTAGTACCGCCCTCTGGCGGAAGGTCTCGCTGTGGGAACCGTCCTGCCACGGTGGGACCAGTGGCTATGGGTACTGTACATACTTGTTGAGTTCTAGTTGAGCGGCTAGTACCGCCCTCTGGCGGAAGGCCACGCTGTGGGAACGTCCTGCCACGGTGGGACCAGTGGCTATGGGTACTGTACATACTTGTTGAGTTCTAGTTTAGCGGCTAGTACCGCCCTCTGGCGGAAGGCCTCGCCGTGGGAACCGTCCTGCCACGGTGGGACCAGTGGCTATGGGTACTGTACATACTTGTTGAGTTCTAGTTGAGCGGCTAGTACCGCCCTCTGGCGGAAGGCCACGCTGTGGGAACCGTCCTGCCACGGTGGGACCAGTGGCTATGGGTACTGTACATACTTGTTGAGTTCTAGTTGAGCGGCTAGTACCGCCCTCTGGCGGAAGGCCACGCTGTGGGAACCGTCCTGCCACGGTGGGACCAGTGGCTATGGGTACTGTACATACTTGTTGAGTTCTAGTTGAGCGGCTAGTACCGCCCTCTGGCGGAAGGCCACGCTGTGGGAACCGTCCTGCCACGGTGGGACCAGTGGCTATGGGTACTGTACATACTTGTTGAGTTCTAGTTGAGCGGCTAGTACCGCCCTCTGGCGGAAGGCCACGCTGTGGGAACCGTCCTGCCACGGTGGGACCAGTGGCTATGGGTACTGTACATACTTGTTGAGTTCTAGTTGAGCGGCTAGTACCGCCCTCTGGCGGAAGGCCACGCTGTGGGAACCGTCCTGCCACGGTGGGACCAGTGGCTATGGGTACTGTACATACTTGTCGGTGAGTTCTAGTTTATGGGTACTGTACAAAAATACCTCGCCTATTAATATCAGATAAATCATGGCTTCCGATTTGAAGCAAATACGAATAAATTACTAAACGGTTTTAAACAAATCTATGAAGAACTGTCGTTATCCAGTTTCCTCTATGAACAACGACATCTAGCGTCTAATAATGGCCGATGACTAATCTTTAATTCTCGTAGTCGAAGAATTTTTTATTATTTCAACTAGTTTTGACACACTGAAATTTTGACGACAAAGATTCGTATTTGACTGACATATCATCGGGGAACATCGGTCATGTCGCGATCGTGCCTACTAACGAAAAATACCGAACCCATAATATTACACGACCAAATTGCACCCATTGCCAAGTGGCTCAACATTCCCATGTGGTGACTGTACATACTTGTTGGTCAGTTCTAGTTGAGCGGCTAGTACCGCCCTCTGTCGGAAGGTCTCGCTGTGGGAACCCGCGTCCTGCCACGCGCTACGTAGTTCGCACCACGTCGCCACGCTGAGGGTTCCCGACCCGCGCTGGAACATACAATACACTAATGTTTTATCCGTAGTCGCACATAACGGGTGTCCCAAGATTATGGGACATGAAAGGAAAGTACTTTTCTCAAACATGCAATGAAATGTTGTCATAATTATGAATTTTTAATTTTAATTTTGATTTTGTATGATCTTTAATATATTCAAAAAATCCGTTTGCATGATGTTAATTAGAAGTTATTAAACACTGTATACCTACGAAATGTCCCTGAGCAACTAAAATGTTAATATTCATTAGTGGAAGCTATGTGGCTTATGTATTTGTAATTTGGTTAACCTATGTGTATTGTTAATGCCTGTTTGTTTCCCAAAGGTTTAAATAAATAATGTTCGTCGTAATAGGCTTTAAAGTATGACGTTGCAGGCGGATGACCTCGAAATAATAGTAAAATATTTTCATACGAATTTATCGGCCTAGGCCGGTAAGTAATATTTTTTTAAAACATGGCGTCGGTTTTCATGACCAGGCTAAACAGCTAAATTCTGTTTTTTTGATTGTCGTATTTTTTATTTCGTTGCATATGTTTGAGAAAAACACTATACATGCCTCGCCGTGAAATGGGCTTACCGGCTTCGTATCATTGTCCGGCCTAACTACGTTCGGCCGTCCATACCTACTCAGCCGGTAAGCCCATCTTTCCCGGCGTCCGCAGTAATGTACTATTAAATGTCGTAAATAAGATAATTCACTGAAAGAAGGCTTTATTTTATTTTGAAAATTAAATAATACTGCATTAAAATATCTTGTTTTTTCTAGGCATCGACCATCGGTCCCACTTTAATACGAAAAATTGTTTTTTTCGTAGTTTTATGTGATTCGGAAGAATGGATAAAATAAAAAATAACATTTTTTCTCATGAAACATAGTATCTAAAACTAAAATATTAATGTTTGGTTAAAATGGTTGTTTTTTTTATTATTTATTCATTGTTATAATCAATTTTCTGACAGCAATCGAATTAGTACAGGTGTAGTGAGAAATGACTGCCTTCGGAAACGTTCGTAAACACATGCTGTTTCAGGCAGTGTCACCGAGTCTGACTGAAGTAGCATGACAGCTATTACTGTCAGTCTCAGTGAGATAGACTGAAACAGCATGACGTTGACGAACGTTTCCGAAGGCAAGTCATTTCTCACTACATCTGTACGTATATGCGGTGTGTCTGTACCTGTACAGTCAGCTGCAGGAACAGCGAACAGCTCGGTACAGTCGGACAGTTCGCCTGTGTCTGTCCCTGTACAGTCAGCTGCAGGAACAGCGAACAGCTCGGTACAGTCGGACAGTTCGCCTGTGTCTGTCCCTGTACAGTCAGCTGCAGGAACAGCCAGCTCGGTACAGTCGGACAGTTCGCCTGTGTCTGTACCTGTACAGTCAGCTGCAGGAACAGCCAGCTCGGTACAGTCGGACAGTTCGCCTGTGTCTGTACCTGTACAGTCAGCTGCAGGAACAGCGAACAGCTCGGTACAGTCGGACAGTTCGCCTGTGTCTGTACCTGTACAGTCAGCTGCAGGAACAGCGAACAGCTCGGTACAGTCGGACAGTTCGCCTGTGTCTGTACCTGTACAGTCAGCTGCAGGAACAGCGAACAGCTCGGTACAGTCGGACAGTTCGCCTGTGTCTGTACCTGTACAGTCAGCTGCAGGAACAGCGAACAGCTCGGTACAGTCGGACACGCCTGTGTCTGTACCTGTACAGTCAGCTGCAGGAACAGCGAACAGCTCGGTACAGTCGGACAGTTCGCCTGTGTCTGTCTCTGTACAGTCAGCTGCAGGAACAGCGAACAGCTCGGTACAGTCGGACACGTCTGTGTCTGTACCTGTACAGTCAGCTGCAGGAACAGCGAACAGCTCGGTACAGTCGGACAGTTCGCCTGTGTCTGTCCCTGTACAGTCAGCTGCAGGAACAGCCAGCTCGGTACAGTCGGACAGTTCGCCTGTGTCTGTACCTGTACAGTCAGCTGCAGGAACAGCGAACAGCTCGGTACAGTCGGACAGTTCGCCTGTGTCTGTACCTGTACAGTCAGCTGCAGGAACAGCGAACAGCTCGGTACAGTCGGACAGTTCGCCTGTGTCTGTACCTGTACAGTCAGCTGCAGGAACAGCGAACAGCTCGGTACAGTCGGACACGCCTGTGTCTGTACCTGTACAGTCAGCTGCAGGAACAGCGAACAGCTCGGTACAGTCGGACAGTTCGCCTGTGTCTGTCTCTGTACAGTCAGCTGCAGGAACAGCGAACAGCTCGGTACAGTCGGACACGTCTGTGTCTGTACCTGTACAGTCAGCTGCAGGAACAGCGAACAGCTCGGTACAGTCGGACAGTTCGCCTGTGTCTGTCCCTGTACAGTCAGCTGCAGGAACAGCGAACAGCTCGGTACAGTCGGACAGTTCGCCTGTGTCTGTCCCTGTACAGTCAGCTGCAGGAACAGCGAACAGCTCGGTACAGTCGGACACGCCTGTGTCTGTACCTGTACAGTCAGCTGCAGGAACAGCGAACAGCTCGGTACAGTCGGACACGCCTGTGTCTGTCCCTGTACAGTCAGCTGCAGGAACAGCGAACAGCTCGGTACAGTCGGACAGTTCGCCTGTGTCTGTACCTGTACAGTCAGCTGCAGGAACAGCGAACAGCTCGGTACAGTCGGACAGTTCGCCTGTGTCTGTACCTGTACAGTCAGCTGCAGGAACAGCGAACAGCTCGGTACAGTCGGACACGCCTGTGTCTGTACCTGTACAGTCAGCTGCAGGAACAGCGAACAGCTCGGTACAGTCGGACAGTTCGCCTGTGTCTGTCCCTGTACAGTCAGCTGCAGGAACAGCGAACAGCTCGGTACAGTCGGACAGTTCGCCTGTGTCTGTACCTGTACAGTCAGCTGCAGGAACAGCGAACAGCTCGGTACAGTCGGACACGCCTGTGTCTGTACCTGTACAGTCAGCTGCAGGAACAGCGAACAGCTCGGTACAGTCGGACACGCCTGTGTCTGTACCTGTACAGTCAGCTGCAGGAACAGCGAACAGCTCGGTACAGTCGGACACGCCTGTGTCTGTACCTGTACAGTCAGCTGCAGGAACAGCGAACAGCTCGGTACAGTCGGACAGTTCGCCTGTGTCTGTACCTGTACAGTCAGCTGCAGGAACAGCGAACAGCTCGGTACAGTCGGACAGTTCGCCTGTGTCTGTCCCTGTACAGTCAGCTGCAGGAACAGCGAACAGCTCGGTACAGTCGGACAGTTCGCCTGTGTCTGTACCTGTACAGTCAGCTGCAGGAACAGCGAACAGCTCGGTACAGTCGGACACGCCTGTGTCTGTACCTGTACAGTCAGCTGCAGGAACAGCGAACAGCTCGGTACAGTCGGACAGTTCGCCTGTGTCTGTCCCTGTACAGTCAGCTGCAGGAACAGCGAACAGCTCGGTACAGTCGGACAGTTCGCCTGTGTCTGTACCTGTACAGTCAGCTGCAGGAACAGCGAACAGCTCGGTACAGTCGGACAGTTCGCCTGTGTCTGTACCTGTACAGTCAGCTGCAGGAACAGCGAACAGCTCGGTACAGTCGGACAGTTCGCCTGTGTCTGTCCCTGTACAGTCAGCTGCAGGAACAGCGAACAGCTCGGTACAGTCGGACACGCCTGTGTCTGTCCCTGTACAGTCAGCTGCAGGAACAGCGAACAGCTCGGTACAGTCGGACAGTTCGCCTGTGTCTGTACCTGTACAGTCAGCTGCAGGAACAGCGAACAGCTCGGTACAGTCGGACAGTTCGCCTGTGTCTGTACCTGTACAGTCAGCTGCAGGAACAGCGAACAGCTCGGTACAGTCGGACACGCCTGTGTCTGTACCTGTACAGTCAGCTGCAGGAACAGCGAACAGCTCGGTACAGTCGGACAGTTCGCCTGTGTCTGTCCCTGTACAGTCAGCTGCAGGAACAGCGAACAGCTCGGTACAGTCGGACAGTTCGCCTGTGTCTGTACCTGTACAGTCAGCTGCAGGAACAGCGAACAGCTCGGTACAGTCGGACACGCCTGTGTCTGTACCTGTACAGTCAGCTGCAGGAACAGCGAACAGCTCGGTACAGTCGGACACGCCTGTGTCTGTACCTGTACAGTCAGCTGCAGGAACAGCGAACAGCTCGGTACAGTCGGACACGCCTGTGTCTGTACCTGTACAGTCAGCTGCAGGAACAGCGAACAGCTCGGTACAGTCGGACAGTTCGCCTGTGTCTGTACCTGTACAGTCAGCTGCAGGAACAGCGAACAGCTCGGTACAGTCGGACAGTTCGCCTGTGTCTGTCCCTGTACAGTCAGCTGCAGGAACAGCGAACAGCTCGGTACAGTCGGACAGTTCGCCTGTGTCTGTACCTGTACAGTCAGCTGCAGGAACAGCGAACAGCTCGGTACAGTCGGACACGCCTGTGTCTGTACCTGTACAGTCAGCTGCAGGAACAGCGAACAGCTCGGTACAGTCGGACAGTTCGCCTGTGTCTGTCCCTGTACAGTCAGCTGCAGGAACAGCGAACAGCTCGGTACAGTCGGACAGTTCGCCTGTGTCTGTACCTGTACAGTCAGCTGCAGGAACAGCGAACAGCTCGGTACAGTCGGACAGTTCGCCTGTGTCTGTACCTGTACAGTCAGCTGCAGGAACAGCGAACAGCTCGGTACAGTCGGACAGTTCGCCTGTGTCTGTCCCTGTACAGTCAGCTGCAGGAACAGCGAACAGCTCGGTACAGTCGGACACGCCTGTGTCTGTCCCTGTACAGTCAGCTGCAGGAACAGCGAACAGCTCGGTACAGTCGGACAGTTCGCCTGTGTCTGTACCTGTACAGTCAGCTGCAGGAACAGCGAACAGCTCGGTACAGTCGGACAGTTCGCCTGTGTCTGTACCTGTACAGTCAGCTGCAGGAACAGCGAACAGCTCGGTACAGTCGGACACGCCTGTGTCTGTACCTGTACAGTCAGCTGCAGGAACAGCGAACAGCTCGGTACAGTCGGACAGTTCGCCTGTGTCTGTACCTGTACAGTCAGCTGCAGGAACAGCGAACAGCTCGGTACAGTCGGACAGTTCGCCTGTGTCTGTACCTGTACAGTCAGCTGCAGGAACAGCGAACAGCTCGGTACAGTCGGACAGTTCGCCTGTGTCTGTCCCTGTACAGTCAGCTGCAGGAACAGCCAGCTCGGTACAGTCGGACACGCCTGTGTCTGTACCTGTACAGTCAGCTGCAGGAACAGCGAACAGCTCGGTACAGTCGGACAGTTCGCCTGTGTCTGTACCTGTACAGTCAGCTGCAGGAACAGCGAACAGCTCGGTACAGTCGGACAGTTCGCCTGTGTCTGTCCCTGTACAGTCAGCTGCAGGAACAGCGAACAGCTCGGTACAGTCGGACAGTTCGCCTGTGTCTGTACCTGTACAGTCAGCTGCAGGAACAGCGAACAGCTCGGTACAGTCGGACACGCCTGTGTCTGTCCCTGTACAGTCAGCTGCAGGAACAGCGAACAGCTCGGTACAGTCGGACACGCCTGTGTCTGTACCTGTACAGTCAGCTGCAGGAACAGCGAACAGCTCGGTACAGTCGGACACGCCTGTGTCTGTACCTGTACAGTCAGCTGCAGGAACAGTCAGCTCGGTACAGTCGGACAGTTCGCCTGTGTCTGTCCCTGTACAGTCAGCTGCAGGAACAGCGAACAGCTCGGTACAGGCGGACACGCCTGTGTCTGTCCCTGTACAGTCAGCTGCAGGAACAGCGAACAGCTCGGTACAGTCGGACAGTTCGCCTGTGTCTGTACCTGTACAGTCAGCTGCAGGAACAGCGAACAGCTCGGTACAGTCGGACAGTTCGCCTGTGTCTGTACCTGTACAGTCAGCTGCAGGAACAGCCAGCTCGGTACAGTCGGACAGTTCGCCTGTGTCTGTACCTGTACAGTCAGCTGCAGGAACAGCGAACAGCTCGGTACAGTCGGACAGTTCGCCTGTGTCTGTACCTGTACAGTCAGCTGCAGGAACAGCGAACAGCTCGGTACAGTCGGACAGTTCGCCTGTGTCTGTACCTGTACAGTCAGCTGCAGGAACAGCGAACAGCTCGGTACAGTCGGACAGTTCGCCTGTGTCTGTACCTGTACAGTCAGCTGCAGGAACAGCGAACAGCTCGGTACAGTCGGACAGTTCGCCTGTGTCTGTCCCTGTACAGTCAGCTGCAGGAACAGCGAACAGCTCGGTACAGTCGGACAGTTCGCCTGTGTCTGTACCTGTACAGTCAGCTGCAGGAACAGCGAACAGCTCGGTACAGTCGGACACGCCTGTGTCTGTCCCTGTACAGTCAGCTGCAGGAACAGCGAACAGCTCGGTACAGTCGGACACGCCTGTGTCTGTACCTGTACAGTCAGCTGCAGGAACAGCGAACAGCTCGGTACAGTCGGACAGTTCGCCTGTGTCTGTCCCTGTACAGTCAGCTGCAGGAACAGCGAACAGCTCGGTACAGTCGGACAGTTCGCCTGTGTCTGTACCTGTACAGTCAGCTGCAGGAACAGCGAACAGCTCGGTACAGTCGGACACGCCTGTGTCTGTCCCTGTACAGTCAGCTGCAGGAACAGCGAACAGCTCGGTACAGTCGGACACGCCTGTGTCTGTACCTGTACAGTCAGCTGCAGGAACAGCGAACAGCTCGGTACAGTCGGACAGTTCGCCTGTCTGTCCCTGTACAGTCAGCTGCAGGAACAGCGAACAGCTCGGTACAGTCGGACAGTTCGCCTGTGTCTGTACCTGTACAGTCAGCTGCAGGAACAGCGAACAGCTCGGTACAGTCGGACAGTTCGCCTGTGTCTGTACCTGTACAGTCAGCTGCAGGAACAGCGAACAGCTCGGTACAGTCGGACAGTTCGCCTGTGTCTGTCCCTGTACAGTCAGCTGCAGGAACAGCGAACAGCTCGGTACAGTCGGACACGCCTGTGTCTGTACCTGTACAGTCAGCTGCAGGAACAGCGAACAGCTCGGTACAGTCGGACACGCCTGTGTCTGTCCCTGTACAGTCAGCTGCAGGAACAGCGAACAGCTCGGTACAGTCGGACAGTTCGCCTGTGTCTGTACCTGTACAGTCAGCTGCAGGAACAGCGAACAGCTCGGTACAGTCGGACAGTTCGCCTGTGTCTGTCCCTGTACAGTCAGCTGCAGGAACAGCGAACAGCTCGGTACAGTCGGACACGCCTGTGTCTGTACCTGTACAGTCAGCTGCAGGAACAGCGAACAGCTCGGTACAGTCGGACACGCCTGTGTCTGTCCCTGTACAGTCAGCTGCAGGAACAGCGAACAGCTCGGTACAGTCGGACAGTTCGCCTGTGTCTGTACCTGTACAGTCAGCTGCAGGAACAGCGAACAGCTCGGTACAGTCGGACAGTTCGCCTGTGTCTGTCCCTGTACAGTCAGCTGCAGGAACAGCGAACAGCTCGGTACAGTCGGACACGCCTGTGTCTGTACCTGTACAGTCAGCTGCAGGAACAGCGAACAGCTCGGTACAGTCGGACAGTTCGCCTGTCTGTCCCTGTACAGTCAGCTGCAGGAACAGCGAACAGCTCGGTACAGTCGGACAGTTCGCCTGTGTCTGTACCTGTACAGTCAGCTGCAGGAACAGCGAACAGCTCGGTACAGTCGGACACGCCTGTGTCTGTACCTGTACAGTCAGCTGCAGGAACAGCGAACAGCTCGGTACAGTCGGACAGTTCGCCTGTGTCTGTACCTGTACAGTCAGCTGCAGGAACAGCGAACAGCTCGGTACAGTCGGACAGTTCGCCTGTGTCTGTACCTGTACAGTCAGCTGCAGGAACAGCGAACAGCTCGGTACAGTCGGACAGTTCGCCTGTGTCTGTCCCTGTACAGTCAGCTGCAGGAACAGCGAACAGCTCGGTACAGTCGGACACGCCTGTGTCTGTACCTGTACAGTCAGCTGCAGGAACAGCGAACAGCTCGGTACAGTCGGACAGTTCGCCTGTGTCTGTACCTGTACAGTCAGCTGCAGGAACAGCGAACAGCTCGGTACAGTCGGACAGTTCGCCTGTGTCTGTCCCTGTACAGTCAGCTGCAGGAACAGCGAACAGCTCGGTACAGTCGGACAGTTCGCCTGTGTCTGTACCTGTACAGTCAGCTGCAGGAACAGCGAACAGCTCGGTACAGTCGGACAGTTCGCCTGTGTCTGTCCCTGTACAGTCAGCTGCAGGAACAGCGAACAGCTCGGTACAGTCGGACACGCCTGTGTCTGTACCTGTACAGTCAGCTGCAGGAACAGCGAACAGCTCGGTACAGTCGGACAGTTCGCCTGTGTCTGTCCCTGTACAGTCAGCTGCAGGAACAGCCAGCTCGGTACAGTCGGACACGCCTGTGTCTGTACCTGTACAGTCAGCTGCAGGAACAGCGAACAGCTCGGTACAGTCGGACAGTTCGCCTGTGTCTGTACCTGTACAGTCAGCTGCAGGAACAGCGAACAGCTCGGTACAGTCGGACACGCCTGTGTCTGTACCTGTACAGTCAGCTGCAGGAACAGCGAACAGCTCGGTACAGTCGGACAGTTCGCCTGTGTCTGTACCTGTACAGTCAGCTGCAGGAACAGCGAACAGCTCGGTACAGTCGGACACGCCTGTGTCTGTACCTGTACAGTCAGCTGCAGGAACAGCGAACAGCTCGGTACAGTCGGACAGTTCGCCTGTGTCTGTCCCTGTACAGTCAGCTGCAGGAACAGCGAACAGCTCGGTACAGTCGGACAGTTCGCCTGTGTCTGTACCTGTACAGTCAGCTGCAGGAACAGCGAACAGCTCGGTACAGTCGGACACGCCTGTGTCTGTACCTGTACAGTCAGCTGCAGGAACAGCGAACAGCTCGGTACAGTCGGACAGTTCGCCTGTGTCTGTCCCTGTACAGTCAGCTGCAGGAACAGCGAACAGCTCGGTACAGTCGGACAGTTCGCCTGTGTCTGTCCCTGTACAGTCAGCTGCAGGAACAGCGAACAGCTCGGTACAGTCGGACAGTTCGCCTGTGTCTGTCCCTGTACAGTCAGCTGCAGGAACAGCCAGCTCGGTACAGTCGGACACGCCTGTGTCTGTACCTGTACAGTCAGCTGCAGGAACAGCGAACAGCTCGGTACAGTCGGACAGTTCGCCTGTGTCTGTCCCTGTACAGTCAGCTGCAGGAACAGCCAGCTCGGTACAGTCGGACACGCCTGTGTCTGTACCTGTACAGTCAGCTGCAGGAACAGCGAACAGCTCGGTACAGTCGGACAGTTCGCCTGTGTCTGTCCCTGTACAGTCAGCTGCAGGAACAGCCAGCTCGGTACAGTCGGACACGCCTGTGTCTGTACCTGTACAGTCAGCTGCAGGAACAGCGAACAGCTCGGTACAGTCGGACAGTTCGCCTGTGTCTGTCCCTGTACAGTCAGCTGCAGGAACAGCCAGCTCGGTACAGTCGGACACGCCTGTGTCTGTACCTGTACAGTCAGCTGCAGGAACAGCGAACAGCTCGGTACAGTCGGACACGCCTGTGTCTGTACCTGTACAGTCAGCTGCAGGAACAGCGAACAGCTCGGTACAGTCGGACACGCCTGTGTCTGTACCTGTACAGTCAGCTGCAGGAACAGCGAACAGCTCGGTACAGTCGGACAGTTCGCCTGTGTCTGTACCTGTACAGTCAGCTGCAGGAACAGCGAACAGCTCGGTACAGTCGGACAGTTCGCCTGTGTCTGTCCCTGTACAGTCAGCTGCAGGAACAGCGAACAGCTCGGTACAGTCGGACAGTTCGCCTGTGTCTGTCCCTGTACAGTCAGCTGCAGGAACAGCCAGCTCGGTACAGTCGGACACGCCTGTGTCTGTACCTGTACAGTCAGCTGCAGGAACAGCGAACAGCTCGGTACAGTCGGACAGTTCGCCTGTGTCTGTCCCTGTACAGTCAGCTGCAGGAACAGCCAGCTCGGTACAGTCGGACACGCCTGTGTCTGTACCTGTACAGTCAGCTGCAGGAACAGCGAACAGCTCGGTACAGTCGGACAGTTCGCCTGTGTCTGTCCCTGTACAGTCAGCTGCAGGAACAGCCAGCTCGGTACAGTCGGACACGCCTGTGTCTGTACCTGTACAGTCAGCTGCAGGAACAGCGAACAGCTCGGTACAGTCGGACACGCCTGTGTCTGTACCTGTACAGTCAGCTGCAGGAACAGCGAACAGCTCGGTACAGTCGGACACGCCTGTGTCTGTACCTGTACAGTCAGCTGCAGGAACAGCGAACAGCTCGGTACAGTCGGACAGTTCGCCTGTGTCTGTACCTGTACAGTCAGCTGCAGGAACAGCGAACAGCTCGGTACAGTCGGACAGTTCGCCTGTGTCTGTACCTGTACAGTCAGCTGCAGGAACAGCGAACAGCTCGGTACAGTCGGACAGTTCGCCTGTGTCTGTCCCTGTACAGTCAGCTGCAGGAACAGCGAACAGCTCGGTACAGTCGGACAGTTCGCCTGTGTCTGTCCCTGTACAGTCAGCTGCAGGAACAGCCAGCTCGGTACAGTCGGACACGCCTGTGTCTGTACCTGTACAGTCAGCTGCAGGAACAGCGAACAGCTCGGTACAGTCGGACAGTTCGCCTGTGTCTGTCCCTGTACAGTCAGCTGCAGGAACAGCCAGCTCGGTACAGTCGGACACGCCTGTGTCTGTACCTGTACAGTCAGCTGCAGGAACAGCGAACAGCTCGGTACAGTCGGACACGCCTGTGTCTGTACCTGTACAGTCAGCTGCAGGAACAGCGAACAGCTCGGTACAGTCGGACAGTTCGCCTGTGTCTGTCCCTGTACAGTCAGCTGCAGGAACAGCCAGCTCGGTACAGTCGGACACGCCTGTGTCTGTACCTGTACAGTCAGCTGCAGGAACAGCGAACAGCTCGGTACAGTCGGACAGTTCGCCTGTGTCTGTCCCTGTACAGTCAGCTGCAGGAACAGCCAGCTCGGTACAGTCGGACACGCCTGTGTCTGTACCTGTACAGTCAGCTGCAGGAACAGCGAACAGCTCGGTACAGTCGGACAGTTCGCCTGTGTCTGTCCCTGTACAGTCAGCTGCAGGAACAGCGAACAGCTCGGTACAGTCGGACACGCCTGTGTCTGTACCTGTACAGTCAGCTGCAGGAACAGCGAACAGCTCGGTACAGTCGGACAGTTCGCCTGTGTCTGTACCTGTACAGTCAGCTGCAGGAACAGCGAACAGCTCGGTACAGTCGGACAGTTCGCCTGTGTCTGTCCCTGTACAGTCAGCTGCAGGAACAGCGAACAGCTCGGTACAGTCGGACAGTTCGCCTGTGTCTGTCCCTGTACAGTCAGCTGCAGGAACAGCCAGCTCGGTACAGTCGGACACGCCTGTGTCTGTACCTGTACAGTCAGCTGCAGGAACAGCGAACAGCTCGGTACAGTCGGACAGTTCGCCTGTGTCTGTCCCTGTACAGTCAGCTGCAGGAACAGCCAGCTCGGTACAGTCGGACACGCCTGTGTCTGTACCTGTACAGTCAGCTGCAGGAACAGCGAACAGCTCGGTACAGTCGGACAGTTCGCCTGTGTCTGTCCCTGTACAGTCAGCTGCAGGAACAGCCAGCTCGGTACAGTCGGACACGCCTGTGTCTGTACCTGTACAGTCAGCTGCAGGAACAGCGAACAGCTCGGTACAGTCGGACAGTTCGCCTGTGTCTGTCCCTGTACAGTCAGCTGCAGGAACAGCCAGCTCGGTACAGTCGGACACGCCTGTGTCTGTACCTGTACAGTCAGCTGCAGGAACAGCGAACAGCTCGGTACAGTCGGACACGCCTGTGTCTGTACCTGTACAGTCAGCTGCAGGAACAGCGAACAGCTCGGTACAGTCGGACACGCCTGTGTCTGTACCTGTACAGTCAGCTGCAGGAACAGCGAACAGCTCGGTACAGTCGGACAGTTCGCCTGTGTCTGTACCTGTACAGTCAGCTGCAGGAACAGCGAACAGCTCGGTACAGTCGGACACGCCTGTGTCTGTACCTGTACAGTCAGCTGCAGGAACAGCGAACAGCTCGGTACAGTCGGACACGCCTGTGTCTGTACCTGTACAGTCAGCTGCAGGAACAGCGAACAGCTCGGTACAGTCGGACAGTTCGCCTGTGTCTGTACCTGTACAGTCAGCTGCAGGAACAGCGAACAGCTCGGTACAGTCGGACACGCCTGTGTCTGTACCTGTACAGTCAGCTGCAGGAACAGCGAACAGCTCGGTACAGTCGGACACGCCTGTGTCTGTCCCTGTACAGTCAGCTGCAGGAACAGCCAGCTCGGTACAGTCGGACAGTTCGCCTGTGTCTGTACCTGTACAGTCAGCTGCAGGAACAGCGAACAGCTCGGTACAGTCGGACAGTTCGCCTGTGTCTGTACCTGTACAGTCAGCTACAGGAACAGCGAACAGCTCGGTACAGTCGGACAGTTCGCCTGTGTCTGTACCTGTACAGTCAGCTGCAGGAACAGCGAACAGCTCGGTACAGTCGGACACGCCTGTGTCTGTACCTGTACAGTCAGCTGCAGGAACAGCGAACAGCTCGGTACAGTCGGACAGTTCGCCTGTGTCTGTACCTGTACAGTCAGCTGCAGGAACAGCGAACAGCTCGGTACAGTCGGACACGCCTGTGTCTGTACCTGTACAGTCAGCTGCAGGAACAGCGAACAGCTCGGTACAGTCGGACACGCCTGTGTCTGTACCTGTACAGTCAGCTGCAGGAACAGCGCAGCCAGCTCGGTACAGTCGGCGGCGGATAGTTCGCCGGCCAACGTTGCCAGTTCAGTTCAGTTCATTTATTGGTAAAAATACATTTACAATTCATATCAACATAATATATCCTAATATAATTAGCATTATTAACATTCATTATACAATAATTAACTAACACAAATTCATTAAAAATACATTCAGTTTAGCTCATACATTAACATTCATTAACAAGGAAAAAATAACAATACATATTCAATTATACAATTTCATTAAAAATAGTTGTACATTCACTTAAATTCTTACAGTTAATTATAATACTAATAGAATGTCAACATATAAGAAATAAAATCGATTTGCCTCCTAATACCTATGCCATAAAATCATCCACCGAATAACAGGCTTGATCAACTAAGTTTGTTTTTAGTTTTTTCTTAAATAATATGTCAGTTGCTGCTGATTTTATGTCGGAAAAAAACATAATGTTTTTTTCGGGAATGTATGAAAACTTCGTTTTTTTCGGATTTTTTCAGAAACAATCAATGTCACTGTCACTGTCATTCCTTGCCATCTGTTTCAATTGACTTTTCCTCTGTGACATCGCGTTCTCCTTGTATAAGTGAAAATTAGACCTATTTTACATTGGTTTAGAGTTGAAAATTAAAGTGGAAAATTTCATTGTTTTTTTCGAAAAAATCAGGAAAAAAACGAGTTGTTTGGAAAGAAACGGGATTGAATCCGGAAAGTTTCAACGCTAGTACCTGTACAGTCAGCTGCAGGACGAATAGCGCGGAGGCCAGCTCGGTACAGTCAGCCGCGGATAATTCGCTGACCAATGCTGAGGCCGCTCCCGCCAGCCATTCTAACGATGGTGCTGTCGGTGTCAACGCGGCACACACTATATCCATGATCTTTTTCACTGATGACTGCGATATCATTATTTCTGAAACCAAATAACATTACATTAAAAATACCAGGACGAAATAAACTAAATTTTTCCGCTGTAGTATGTTTAATTCTTTTTCATCACATCTGTTCGGTAAGTGCGCCAATGCGCGCTGTAGATGCGTCATTACGCCCTAGGGCAATCAAGGATTTTCATACAACATTATGTCGCACTAGCGCGGCGCGCGCCACGCCGGGATTTCTATTATAAAAATGATAAATTGAAGTCATCCCTGATTTTGAGAAATGATTTAGACCATTTTAGAGTAGTTTTGTGAAAATATATTATTTTCTTTTCTTTTTTGCCTCACAGGTGTGATGAAAAACATTGTGGGTGCCACGGGCGGTACAAGAATTATGAACTCGTGTGAAATAAGTAAGGCTTTACTTCACACTAGTTCACAATTTCATATTTACCGCCCTTAATACACAATAGTTATTTTCAGTACACATGGCGCTTTATTTACGCAAAATGAAATTCGTGATTCGTGTCGATTTAATAATCAATATATCTCTACTCGTTTCGAAATTCGTTTTTTTCGCTCTTGTATCGTAATGTACTATTTCATCACCGCGTACGTAGCGGGAGTAATAGAAACGTCAATACGTCATTTAAAAATATTATGTCTTAAAACTTATTATTTTGTCGGCAAGTATGATGAAAAACATTGTATGCATCACGGTCGGTAAGCGGAATACTAACTCGAGTCACAAAAGCACCCCGTCTAACGGCGTCGGGTTTCTAACACTCGTTAGTAATTCCGTACTTACCTCCCTTCTTATCTTATCTTATTGGTGGGGCCCTTACGGATACACTTCGACCCATTGGGATCTTTTGTGTAAACTTACCTCCCTTGATGCACAATCTATGTACTATTTTTCTTAGGTATATCCATTGATTTAGAATATATAAGTGGATCCCCAAACAGCTCAAAAAAATGGCCCCAAAAAATGGGCTGCAGAAGTAAATATTGCGGTCCTTTTGCTTCGCTATTCAGTTCTGACAGTTGACATTTGGTTACCTAACGGTATAGCATCATTATTCCTTAAACATAAAAAGTTTCTACTATTTTGCGGTGTTGTTCGCAAATTTGACACTTATTGCTCACTTCACAAAGTTTTTTATTCTTTGAGTTTTTTTTATTATATTTAGTTTATTGTAAGTGAGCGTTATTAGCTTCAACTGAAACATGATAGAAATGACTTTTAGTGCCACTTTTCTTGGTTTTTTTGTTTGGATCTGTGCGTCCATTTATTATTTAATGTCATTTGGTATATCAATACTTACCGCCATCATCATCAGTAGCCAAACACATAAGCAACAAGCTGCGACTCCTACTATCGTCCTCGTCGACCATCCTCCTACAAACTGCGACCAAACTGTCCTCGACCAGCGACCCGCGCAGCCATCTCCCTCCCGCAGGTAGCCGGCAGTGCGGGTGCGAGAGGGATGCGAATATAATCATACAGGGCGACCCATGACTATGGGATATGAAGGGAAAGTACCTTAAATATTCTAGAGACGATATTTTGCTGAAAGAAGACTTTATGTTATTTTTAAAGGCAAATAACACTGCATTCAAAGTTTTTCCAAAAAATTACTTGCTTTATTCTTCGGAAGTCGAACCAACTACAATTTGAACCAAACATTATTGGTTATTCTTTTAGTTTTTAAACGCTACGTTTCTTAAGAAAATTTGTTATTATTTATCCATTCTTTCGAAATATATCATAAAATTACAAAAGAAAATTCGTATTGAAGTACGTTCGATGCCTAGAAAAAGCTAGATTTTCTTCGGATTGTTTTTGAATGTAGAATTATATAATTTTCAACATAAAATTGCCAAATATCCTATCTACGATATTTAAGGAACTTTCCTTTCATGTCCCATGATCTTGGGACTTTATATATACTTACCGCCATCATCATCAGTAGCCAAACACATAAGCAACAAGCTGCGACTCCTACTATCGTCCTCGTCGACCATCCTCCTACAAACTGCGACCAAACTGTCCTCGACCAGCGACCCGCGCAGCCATCTCCCTCCCGCAGGTAGCCGGCAGTGCGGGTGCGATAGGGATGCGAATATAATCATACAGGGCGACCCATGACTATGGGATATGAAGGGAAAGTACCTTAAATATTCTAGAGATATTTTGCTGAAAGAAGACTTTATGTTATTTTTAAAGGCAAATAAAACTGCATTCAAAGTTTTTCCAAAAAATTACTTGCTTCATTCTTCGGAAGTCGAACCAACTACACTTTGAACCAAACATTATTGGTTATTCTTTTAGTTTTTAAGCACTACGTTTCTTAAGAAAATTTGTTATTATTTATCCATTCTTTCGAAATATATCATAAAATTACAAAAGAAACTGTATTGAAGTACGTTCGATGCCTAGAAAAAGCTAGATTTTTTTTGGATTGTTTGAATGTAGAATTATATAATTTTCAACATAAAATTGCCAAATATCCTATCTACGATATTTAAGGTATTTTCCTTTCATGTCCCATGATCTTGTGACTTTATATATACTTACCGCCATCATCATCAGTAGCCAAACACATAAGCAACAAGCTGCGACTCCTACTATCGTCCTCGTCAACCATCCTCCTACAAACTGCGACCAAACTGTCCTCGACCAGCGACCCGCGCAGCCATCTCCCTCCCGCAGGTAGCCGGCAGTGCGGGTGCGATAGGGATGCGAATATAATTATATACTTACCGCAATGACATTAAATAATAAATGGACGCACAGAGCCAAACAAAAAAAACCAAGAAAAGTGGCACTAAAAGTCATTTCTATCATGTTTCAGTTGAAGCTAATAACGCTCACTTACAATAAACTATAATAAAAAAAAACTCAAAGAATAAAAAACTTTGTGAAGTGAGCAATAAGTGTCAAATTTGCGAACAACACCGCAAAATAGTAAAACTTTTTATGTTTAAGGAATAATGATACTATACCGTAAGGTGACCAAATGTCAACTGTCAGAACTGAATAGCGGAGCAAAAGGACCGCAATATTTACTTCTGCAGCCCATTTTTTGGGGCCATTTTTTTGAGCTGTTTGGGGATCCACTTATATATTCTAAATCAATGACTTACCGCCATCATCATCAGTAGCCAAACACATAAGCAACAAGCCGCGACTCCTACTATCGTCCTCGTCGACCATCCTCCTACAAACTGCGACCAAACTGTCCTCGACCAGCGACCCGCGCAGCCATCTCCCTCCCGCAGGTAGCCGGCAGTGCGGGTGCGAGAGGGATGCGAATATAATCATACAGGGCGACCCATGACTATGGGATATGAAGGGAAAGTACCTTAAATGTTCTAGAGACGATATTTTGCTGAAAGAAGACTTTATGTTATTTTTAAAGGCAAATAAAACTGCATTCAAAGTTTTTCCAAAAAATTACTTGCTTTATTCTTCGGAAGTCGAACCAACTACAATTTGAACCAAACATTATTGGTTATTCTTTATCCATTCTTTCGAAATATATCATAAAATTACAAAAGAAAATTCGTATTGAAGTACGTTCGATGCCTAGAAAAAGCTAGATTTTTTTTGGATTGTTTTTGAATGTAGAATTATATAATTTTCAACATAAAATGATGGTTGATGTAACTAAAGACCGAAGAGCTGGCGACTTCCTCGCACAACGCATCAGTATTGCGATACAGCGAGGAAATGCCGCCAGCATCCTCGGTACAATGCCACAAGGGCCAATCTTAGATATAGGTTAGGTTAAGTAGATTAGTTAGATTTAATCTACATAAAATTGCCAAATATCCTATCTACGATATTTAACGTACTTTCCTTTCATGTCCCATGATCTTGGGACTTTATATATACTTACCGCCATCATCATCAGTAGCCAAACACATAAGCAACAAGCTGCGACTCCTACTATCGTCCTCGTCGACCATCCTCCTACAAACTGCGACCAAACTGTCCTCTCCCAGCGACCCGCGCAGCCATCTCCCTCCCGCAGGTAGCCGGCAGTGCGGGTGCGATAGGGATAACGATATACACCATTCGACCACGGATGGGGGGAACTGAAATAAAGTTTTAGGAAGTATTTTAGAATTATAACCAGGGATCGGAATAATGTGCGTCATTGTTCGCAATAATATGGACATGACTACAAAGTCGATTGAATAATTAATCATTTTATAGAAAATTACCTATGTGACATCAGTAACAATGAAAACCTTTGTAAATAGTCACCTTAAACCTTCGATATCAAATTTTAAGAAATTATTCGTTTAATTATTAATTTAATCAACTTTGGAGTGATGCCCATATTATTGCGAACAATGACGCACAATTGTCCGATCTCTGATTAAAACTAATAATGTGAGACTCAAAATATATTTAAATATTGATCTAACAGGTTACTTACGTAATTTTAGTCAATAATTGCTCGACATGTTTCGATCCATTTAGAGGATCCTCATCATGGAGTACGCGCATGATGAGGATCCTCCAAATGGATCGAAGCATGTCGAGCAATTATCGACTAAAATTACGTGAGTAACACATTTGATAAATATTTATATATTTTAGGAAGTATTACTAACGTGACTGAAACATTAAAATACTATCGAAATGGGTTAGTCTCGTAATTAAAGTTTACGGTTTAAGTGACTGAAAATTGTAACCTCGTAAGACCCACCATAGTTAACTTTCCTGTTTTTAATTTGAAGCTTGTTCTTAAATCTTATATGTTAATTGGTAAGAATTTAGTTTATTTTTAAAAGCAATGAAACAAAAGAAATTCTACTTTAACTGGTTATTGAAAGATTCAAATTGGATTGCGACAACTACATTACACTGTAATGTACATTGGGTCTTACGAAGTTAAGTGATTTTAAAAAGGCTTTTGATAGTGTGTATGTGGTGATAATTATATGTCAAAACTGTTCAACAAATGACAGTTTCAACATGATTCAATTTTATATGAATAACTAATTCAATCTGTAACTTAATTTAAGCTTTACATTATATAGAATCTGAGAATAAGTTAAGAGTTCCTCAAGGTTTTTTTTTAAATTTTTTTATTTTTATTATTATTGTTTTCATTTGAATTATTAATTATTTGTTATTGAATTATATAGTATTTCACCTGAATCATGATTAATTTATGTGTTTTAATTATATTTGACATGAATTTATTTATTTAATTATCTATAGTTTAATCATAAAATATTCTGATGAATCCTGTAAATACTTAGTGAATAATATATTGTGTGCCCTAGCAGGGTGTCATGACATTACCTACTTTAGTTATTAAGACCTTACCATGTAAATTTGTTCATGACTATGCAATAAATAAATTGAAATTGAAATTGAAAAAAAAGGTACAAACATAGGACCGCTAATTAATCTCACTTGTTTGAAGTGAAACTAAATAAAGTTGATTTTATTAAGGCTTTTGACATTGTACATGAACAGAGAATATGCGTTAATCGCGTCAGACTGTTCAAATAACGATAATAACGACTTGAATTACTAATATAATATCAAATATTTTGCAAATTTAATTCAGAACTTCGTTTAAGTTCTACATTGCATAAAGAATTCGCAAAAAAATCAGGAGTGCCTCAAGGTACAACTACAAACATAGGACCACCAAGTAAACTAACCTGTTTGAAAGAATCCAGCAATGCATCCTGTTCTTTTTCAGTCAAATGTTTCATCAAAAGGAACACGATATCCACCACCGCTCTGCATCGCATAGTATCGCCGGCCAACCAGCCTCGAAGTACTTTGTCATACAACCCATAAACAGAATCCGCGTCGAAATGATTTGCTAGAGCTAGGAAGAGATTCTTATCATCAAACTCGATGAGCAATGTAAGTAATGGACTGAAAACTGTATTCGCCACTTGCTTTTTGCTAGCGAAGTCAAAATACTGAGCAGAGATTTTCTGTACAACGTTATCTAAGTTATGTTTGTATCTTTCTTCAATGGAAGCGTTACATTGCTGGTTTATCTCTTCCGCGTCTTCATTCTCTTGTTTCTCGTCATTGAACTTGATGCTTTTAGGTTTCTTTATATCTTGGGAAGTTTTAAGAGTCTGTAGTAGTAGTATATGGGCGTCGATATGGGTGGTTATATCTGATTGTTCGGTGGATAGTTTGTCGATTTGAGCGACGATAGTGGAAGCGATGTTCTGCCAGAAGTTTCTTGCTAGCTGGTCGTATTTATCGGCGCCTTCCTTGGCCTGGATAAATAAATAAATCATTTTAAAAAAGCCGAGTGGTTTAGGCATCAGACGCGAAAACTATCAACGTTGGAGTTGGGATTTGAACCCACGTCCTCAGTTTTTGCGGCTGATGCCTAAACCACTCTGCTTTTTTTGATAATAAACTTCAGTATTTTTTCTGTGGTATATGCCATCTAATATTTATATTTAAAAAATAACGACATTTATTAATAAATTGTAATATGTTAGCAATTGGCCTGGCGGTGAGTGTAAAAAGAATCAATATTATAGTTGCTTTTATTTTCGATGGGTTTTATCAATAAAAAAAAATAGATCTTGGTTCAATGAACCAAGATCTATTTTTTTTTCAAAAGAAACAATTTGACGAAAGTTCTCTATCAAAAATATTTTACTATCATAGCTCAAACGAGAACTTATAGTCAGTGTGATTAAGATACGCACCTCCAGAGACTGTTTAAGCCAGTATTTGACCAACGAAGACATGCTCCCACCAGAATACTTCACCAAGCCGTTGGTCTGACCATCAATCGTCAATATCCTCCTCAGCCAAGTCCTATGTACTGTCAAGGCATAAATATATATACAATTTTAGACCTTATACTCCAGACATAAGTCAAAAAGTGTATACATATTTATGCTCTTGACTGTACTTATGTGACCACTTCCACCTCAAACTTTTGAAGACTAAAGACACAATATTTTTTTGTCTAATAATACCCACCTCCTGAGACTGTTTAAGCCAGTATTTGACCAACGAAGACACGCTCCCACTAGAATACTTCACCAAGTTGTCTGACCATCAATCGTCAGTATCCTCTCCGTCTCCAGCCAAGTTCTATGTACAAAACTTGCTACTTCTACCCTAAACTCTTTTGAAGACTAAAGACACAATACTTTTTTCCTAATAATACCCACCTCCTGAGACTGTTTAAGCCAGTATTTGACCAACGAAGACATGCTCCCACCAGAATACTTCACCAAGCCGTTGGTCTGACCATCAATCGTCAATATCCTCCTCAGCCAAGTCCTATGAACTGTCAAGGCATAAATAAATATACAATTTTAGACCTTATCCTCCCGAGATAAGTCAAAAAATGTATACATATTTATGCCCTTGACTGTACTTATGTGACCACTTCCACCTCAAACTTTTGAAGACTGAAGACACAATTATTTTTAATAATACGCACCTCCTGAGACTGTCTAAGCCAGTACTTCACCAACGAAGACATGCTCCCACCAGAATACTTCACCAAGCCATTGGTCTGACCATCAATCGTCAGTATCCTCTCCAGCAGTACTGATTACTTCCACTTCAAACTTTTGAAGACTGAAGACACAATTATTTTTAATAATACGCACCTCCTGAGACTGTCTAAGCCAGTATTTGACCAACGAAGACATGCTCCCACCAGAATACTTCACCAAGCCATTGGTCTGACCATCGATCGTCAGTATCCTCTCCAGCCAAGTCCTATGTACTGTCAAGGCATAAATATATATACAATTTTAGACCTTATACTCCAGACATAAGTCAAAAAGTGTATACATATTTGGATGCTATTTAGCAATAATGTGTCAACCCACATCAATTTGTCAATTAAAACTCAATTCTATAAATTACTAATTAAAGTTGACATTTTATTGCAAAATGGATGTGGGTTGACGCATTATTGCAAAACGGCATCCATTTATGCCCTTGAATGTACTTATGTGACCACTTCCACCTCAAACTTTTGAAGACTAAAGACACAATATTAATTTTCCTAATAATACGCACCTCCTGAGACTGTTTAAACCAGTACTTCACCAACGAAGACATGCTCCCACTAGAATACTTCACCAAGTTGTCTGACCATCAATCGTCAGTATCCTCTCCGTCTCCAGCCAAGTTCTATGTACAAAACTTGCTACTTCTACCCTAAACTCTATTGAAGACTAAAAACAATACTTTTTTCCTAATAATACCCACCTCCAGAGACTGTTTAAGCCAGTATTTGACCAACGAAGACATGCTCCCACCAGAATACTTCACCAAGCCATTATTCTGACCATCAATCGCCAGTATCCTCTCCAGCCAAGTCCTATGAACTGCCGTGGCCACTTCCACCATGAAATCTGTCTGTTGGAGGCTCAAGTAGCGAAGGCATTCAGAAAGGCTGGTGATCCAGGATTGCCGCTCGCTTTTTGAGCTCATTATGCTTTTCTTTTCCAATCTAGAGGGTAAGAAAGTTAAGGTAAGTAGGTAATTCTTTGTTAGAAAGTGTAAGAAATAGTTATTTATTTTATTTATTTATAATATTCTTTGAATAAAAGTTTGGTAAAACGCAGCCTAAGTTTACGAATTTTAAGAGACACTGAAATGGATTTTATCGTAGAATAAATAAAATATCAATAGGTGTCATAAGCTGCAGTTGATTATATAAAATACTATAAATAATTTGTCATTTGGATCTTACATATTGACATTATCCACCTACACGCTTCGATGTTGGCAATAGACTCTATTTACATGTCAAATAAGAATGATAGCTCGAAGACACAGCATGTAACTTAAAAGAATGTAAGACAAAATTAAAAGAGAAATCCGTTTAAGGCTCTGTTTCTCCATCCCCGAATAAAATAAATAAATATCTTGGGCCATCTTACACAAATCGACCTAGTCCCACGGTAAGCTCAATTAAGGCTTGTGATGTGGGTACCAAGCGACGATATATATATATATATATATAATAGATAGATTATATAATAGATAGATTACATATAGATACACCTAGACAGCCATGACCAAGAAACAAATATTTGTGATAAATAAATACACAAATATTGCCCTCGCCGGGATTCTGTCAAAATACATTTGTCTGATAAATGTTAGCAGCCCTTTTTTAACGCCTGCGAAAAATGATAGTCATAATGTTATCTGCCAGATATATTTATCCTGTGATTGCGAAATGCAATGAGAGATAGAGCGTTAAAATACAGAAGTAAAGACTCACCCTTTAAAGACAGCATTAAAGAAGGTCTCATAGAACTGTTTAGTGAGCATGTGTTGCGGCAAAAATGCCAGAAGTGGTAACAGCATACTCGACAAATGCTTCGCGTCGCCCCAACCACCTGCAAACAACGTTTATTCACAACTTACAGTAGGGTGGTTCACGAATGTATGAATAAAATGCAAGAAAAAGTACGAAAATAAGGTATAAATTGCTAATTGGTAACTTTTGATAATACAGAGCTGACCTAGGCTGTCGATTTTGCATGAAAAAGTGAGCCAAATAATATGTAATACCTAATAAAAAATAAAAACAAATTTTTTTGTTTGCTACTCAACCTATCTCAACTTTTTAATATGAACACTCAAAAATCGTAATATCATCAATTTTGCAGAGACGACTTTAATGTCTAAACGAATTGAAAAAACCTGGTAGAAAAAGAAAAATACATTTTTTTTGTACTGATGGCGCCTTTTTTACGCGCTAGTGCGAGAAGTGATTGATGAAGCTGTATGCTTGATTTGTTGCCCTCATGGTATAATAGTTATTTATAATACAAGTATGGAAAATAGACTTTTCCAGGACGAGTGTTGGTAAGTATAAAACGAGACACGAGTTAGAAAAGAGCCTACATTTCAACATGTGTATCATACAATACAACATTTTACAATGCATTATGCGAGGAAAACCAAACTATCTCGGCAGTACCAGCCAGGCCGTGCGTAAAGTAACACTGCACAAGTTTACCCTTAAAAAGAGCACTTTCTGACCATTATCATCAGCCTATGATAGTCCACTGCTGGATGTAGGCCTCTCCTATTAACTATGCGTATAGACGCATTAGGAGGTAAATGTCCATAATCGCCACGCTGGGCAAGCGGATTGGCGATCGCAGTAATGTGTCCACTATGATGACGCTGCTGCCCATCATCAATCTTTTATCAAATAATGGTTAGTGACACTTCAATCCCTTAGTCGACTGTTACGACACCCGCAGGAGGAGTTGGGGTGGTGACAAATGTATTCTTACTGCCGTCACCACACGGCCACACGGCTTTCTGACCATGCATTGTAAAATAATTAAAGTAAATCTTCAAGTTTTGTTGTGGTGAGTAAAGCTTTTGATAATATTTTTCGCAAAAACGGAAAGTAAATAAACATACCATTTTCTAAGACGTCGATTATCCTCTTGATCAGAAGGTCCTTTTTGTCCAGCCATGTCTCGTCCTGGATAAGTAAAATATCTAATATTTAACCAATCAAACTTCAAGAAAACTGTCAACATAATTATGTCACTCTGTGGTAAAATGCACGGCTGCTACGCGGTTGTGGGTTCAATCCCCGGCTCGTGCCAAAGAGTTTTTCAAAAAACTTATGTACGAAATATCATTTTCACACCACCTATTCGAATACGGGTCTTTTCTTCCCTGCTAGGCGGGATCAAAGTGGCATTTTTCTGTTCAAGGACTTTCTATTGCTATCCTAAAAAATTACAATGAAATATGTAAATAAACAGTACGTTTATAATTGATAATTTTTTTTTCAGAATCGATTATTTGCATAAATATTAAATATGTGATACATCTTCTATTTTTCTCATAGGTGGTGTGAAAAGCAGTATGTGTCACAGGGTATCAAAATTATTTCGTCTTGGGCGTTAACGCTTGAATCGTTCATTACGCTCAGGATTCCACTTTAGAATTCCTCCCTACGGTCGGGATTCAATTGTGGAATCCGTCGCTCCATTCAGGATTCAATATACGCCCACGCCGGAAATACCTATACCATTTTGATCCCTTGTGACACAATCTACTATTGATATTCACAAGTACTTTACGGTGAAGGAAAACATCTTGAGGAAACCTGCATACATCTGTGAAGATTCAAGGGTGTATGTGAAGTCCCCAACAAGCACTGGGACCGCGGAAAAAATGGACTGAATACAACAACAACAATGTCACTTTTTGAGGCATAATGATAAGTGTCAGGATTGATTTCACAGCGGCGGCCGATTATAGGTAAGTCCACTTGCACAGAATTAGATTTGGATAGAAGAAACAAGTTCATTCATTTGTATGGCGGCCGAGCGTGTTAGATTTTGTACTGAAGTTGTTACTTGCCTATGATTTTAAATATGTCTCAGGCCCTTGAGTATTCATATTTTTGTGTTGTTGCAATTAATATTGCTTAAGGAGGCATTAGGCGTTTTTGTTCACTTCAACTTACAAAATTTGACGCCCGAAAGCTGCAAGCTGCGATTAAAGACGGACGACTCAGTAGATTTCACCGAGTTCATTTGACACGCTAAGTAGATATCTTTGCTTGATCTATGGTATATATGACATCTGTGTCCACTTGTCTTTTACCTAAACCTCCACCACCCATAACAGTAAGTCGTTACCTTGACATGTCGCAACAAGACTAGAAGACAGGTCCACTGCTGGGCTAACGTGGACGGTGACAGCAGTAGCTTAGCCGTGCGAGAGCCGTGGGCGGACCCGAAAGTGTCCCCATAGCGAGCGATTATGCTGCCTAGAGCGCCGAACCAGGAGGCCCTGAAAATAATAATTAAAACCGAATGGTTCTAAGTGGTTCAGGGTTCTAGGGGTCTACTATCCAGCGGTTAAAAAGTCCAAGTCAATATGTCTAAAGGTTAAAATGTCCTCGCAAAAATATGTATAGAAAAAATCCTCTTATAAATATGTTTCGGCGTTCTTATTGCACAGAATTAAAGTGCACAGGGACATATTTTGGTGCATTTTTATATACACCTTATTTTGCCTTTGACTGTTCAAAAAGTTAATATGACCAGAGTATAACAAAAGTAGTTAATTGTGAACAATTTAAAGCATCATTCACATCACATCATCTTCGTTGTGTCATCATGTTCAATTTATCTTCGTGAAAAATCGTTTCATTATATTTTTCATAATCAAAAAACTCAGGGCAATATTCCACGTACGTAATAAAGTCCCGTTTATCATTAAAATATGAGTGATAATTGTGTAAGTTTAAATCAACATACTGATTAAGTTAACTCCAAAAATATAATAACCTTCAAGTCAAGGGTGAATAGGCACCTTCTGGGCAAACTCACTCCATCGTAGGCCACGTCTCTGCCCTTGGCTAGTCTGTGGCCATGAGTAAGCCCATTTCAAATTAAAAAAAAATCAGGACCAGTCAATGTGTGTGGAAGGCAATTACTGCCAGAAGAACTAAGACCAAGTAGCAGTTACCTGACTTGTTGCGATTTGCTAGAAGCCATCTTCCAGAAGGAACTTGTTGCCAGCAGCGGAGCTAACTTATTCCAGAGCCAGTCATCGTGTGTGGAAGGTAATTCCTGCCTGAATAGCTAAGACTAAGTAGCAGTTACCTTGTTGTAACATGTTAGAAGGAACCTGCTCCCAAAAGCGGAGTCTGAAACCACAGCCGATTATCGTGTGGCAGGTAATTCCTAACAAAACCATATAGCAGTTACCTGACTTGTTGCGACTTGCTAGAAGCCATCTTCCAGAAGGAACCAGCTGCCAACAGTGGTGCTAGTTCATTCCAGAGCCAGTCATCATGTGTGGAAGGTAGGTGCTGTACGAAGAACTCTAGACCTTGAAGGCTGGCGGTCACCAATCTAGCCCATTGGAGTTCTTTCTCTTCTGGAGTTAGAATCCTGATCAAACAAAAAATATGAGAAAATAATATAAATAAATATAAATATCTTGGGACATCTTACACAAATCGACCTAGTCCCACGGTAAGCTCAATTAAGGCTTGTGATGTGGGTACCAGGCGACGATATATATAATAGATACATACATTTAGACACTTAAATACATAGACAGCCATGACCAAGGAACAAATATTTGTGATAAATAAATACACAAATAATGCCCTCGCCGGGATTCGAACCCGGAACCTCCAGATTCGTAGGTCACTACCAACTAGGCTACGGAGGCTGAGAAAACGTTTGACCTTATTCATATACGTCTCCTAACTTAGCACACCGCTAAGTATTGTTTGCCCCTTTTGGTCTTATTAATATATCCACAAAACAGAAAGGGACAAACAATACTTAGCTTGTTAAGTTGGAGACGTTTATGAATAAGGGGGTAAGAGTATTTATTTATTTATTTATTTTTTATAAATAAATAAATAAATAATTTTAAACGAGCATTCGCTATTTTATCCCCCACTCTACGAAATCAACGAATCACGTTTTGTGTAACGATCGAATTTCGTAGAGTAGGGAGTTAGAATAGCGAATGCTCGTTTGGTCTGAATGCACCTTAAGGTAGCCACACCGAAATTGGGAAACCATGGAACTGTATTGACAATTTATTTTTAGAGTTCCGTAGTAGGATGGATCGAAATTTTAGTTTTAAAAAATCATAAAATGCTGCCCGGGACTGGATAGTTCATAGGAATGCAAACAAAAATTATAATGACTATTATCTAATATTTGCTTATTTTCCTCAGCTTAGGAGTTTTTTAATTTTTTTCAAGATAACTTCAGCGTTATTGAGGATTAAAAATGAATGAGAATTGAAAAAAGGGATTATTTCCAGTTTGTAAATAGATATTATTTCTCTTATGAAAAAATATCCCTTGTTGATAGAGAGGAAATAAGCCCATATTTTACTTTAACTTACGTCCAATTTTATCTTGACGTTTCGGGTCTGACATTACACCCAAAATGCTGAGTTTGCCCGCGACCACGGGTGTTTAAATTAATATATTAGAAATAAGCCCTTTTGAAAAGACATTCCTGGATTGATCTTTACTGATGTAACGTTACGTAACTAAAATTCTAATTTGTAATCATACTAACTTAATCAAATAATTTAGCCAAAAAACACTTCAATGGAAAAAAAATGTGTTTTAACTTTGGGGCGTTTGCTGCAATACAAGATAAGTGACTACATTAATCTTAGGTGTAGTTAGCAACTGGTCTCACCGCGAGCTACTAAGCTATGAACTATGGGCTATAATCACGAACAAAAGATACGCACTCCCGTGTAAAAACATGAGACACGGCGATTCTCGCCCAGCGTTGATAGCTGATAGCTGGGCGAATATCGCTGTGTCTCTTTTATTTACACGGGAGTGCGTATCTTTTGTTCGTGTTTATAGGCGACACTTCATAGCTTAGTAGCTCGCGGTGAGACCAGTGCCTTAGGTATGTTAAAAATAATACGCATCTTCAGAATAAAAGCTTACTTTTTGCTGAGAGCAGCCTCCGCGTTTCCGACCAGGTTTTCCAACAAATGGGCGATCACTTCCGCCATACAGAAGGAGATTACATCCGGCAGCTTGGTTTCCGGGAACGTTGACTGCAGGGAAATATTACAGTTAATCCAAAATAAAACGGCCAAGAGCATGTCAGGCCATGCTGAGAGTAGTGTCAAAAGCGGCTGGGTATGTTCAAAATAGTTATCTTTTTTAAGTATTGTATGTTATACAGGGTGGAACGAAACGACCGAGTCTACCAATCAGTACCATAAACTTTCAGTGTGAGACCAACATCGAAAATGTACAAGGAAATTTAACTTTAACATACTATTGAACTTTAAGTAATCACTTTGTGTGACGGGTTCATTTATTTTAAGAGATTTCGACGTTGGTACTATACTGAAAGATCATCGTTGGTAGACTCGGTCGGTAGAGGGAAGGATCGTCGTTCCATTCCATCCTATATAATATAGGTCTTTTTTTATGTGAGCTGAGCTCTCAGCCCACCTGATGGAAAGCAGGAACTGAGACCCATGGACATAGCGATCAGAAAATCGCCTAGGCGTAGGCGCTGCTTACCCTGAGGACTATCTATGCCAGTAATTACACTGGCTATCTAACCCCCAAACCGAAACACAGCAGTGCAAACACTGCTATTTATCCGGGCGGACCCTGCACGAGGTCCTATTACCAGCCTAATAAGTATTTATGTTTCCTTTTCTTTAATATTCTGGAATATTACCGTGAGAGTTTTGAGTGACTATCGCGTAATCATCCTGCGGCAACCAGGGTGGTAGCTGCGACTTTATATGAGCTAGTCGTCGGCTAAACGCAGCTGCGATCTCAGTGTGGCATCTGACGAGCATTACCGTGAGAGAGTTTCGAGCGGCGGTGGCGGCCGGTGCGTATTCGTCGTACTGCGCTTGCAGCCACGGTACCAACAGCGACTTGTATGAGCTAGTCGTCGGCTAAACGCAGCTGCGATCTCAGTGTGGCATCTGACGAACATTACCGTGAGAGAGTTTCGAGCGGCGGTCGCGTAATCGTTCTGTGACAACCACTGTGTTAACAGCGAATTGAAATGACTTAGTAGTCGGCTAAACGCAGCTGCGATCTCAGTGTGGCACCTGACGAACATTACCGTGAGAGAGTTTCGAGCGGCGGTGGCGGCCGGTGCGTATTCGTCGTACTGCGCTTGCAACCACGGTGGTAACAGCGATTTTAGATGAGGTGCTAAACGCCGGCCGCACGCAGCTGCGATTACGCCGTGTGCCACCTGGAGATCATTAACATATGTATAATAAATAAATAAATATCTTGGGACATCTTACACAAATCAACCTAGTCCCACGGTAAGCTCAATTAAGGCCTGTGATGTGGGTACCAGGCGACGACATATATAATAGATAGATACATATAGATACTTAAATACATATACAGCCATGACCAAGGAACAAATATTTGTGATAAATAAATACACAAATAATGCCCTCGCTGGGATTCGAACCCGGAACCTCCTGCTTCGTAGGCAGGGTCACTACCAACTAGGCTACGGAGGCTGACTAATATTCTATGAATATGGATCAAGGGAAGGGATTGGATGCTCCAAGGAGGAAATAGAAAGTTGTGGAAGAAGTGGGAGGAGGCCTTTACTCAAACGGGATCCATGACTCAAATAAAGACAAACAATATATTAAACTACTTCTGCTCAAATAAATTATGAGAGTTCATGGAAATAAAAGAGGCTATAGTATAATACACGGTGGAATTTAATCGGTGAACAGGAACCCATTTTTCTAATTCAGTAATCGATGGCGGTCACGTTTATGTAGTACTTAAGTGGAACCAAGTTTTTTTTTAGCATACATTTTTTTTTTATGTTGAAATTAATATTTATTTTCACCCTACTAATGGTTTAGTCTGATAAGTTTAATACCTCTTTTCAAACTATCAGCCATAGAAACTTAAAACATAAATGAGCAATAACCACTCACATGCTTTAATTTTTGCGTTAGACTCTATTCCTATGTAAAATAAGAGCGATGCATGGCTGATAGTTTGAAAAGAGGTATTAAACTTTTCAGACTAAACCATTAGTAGGGTGACAATAAATTTTAATTAAAGTTTAATTTCAACATAAAAATTTGTTATGCTAAAAAAAAAACTTGGTTCCACTTAAGTACAACATAAACGTGACCGGCATCGATTACTGAATTAGAAAAATGGGTTCCTGTTCACCGATTAAATTCCACCGTGTATACAGGGTGTTTGGTTAACGGTGTCGGAGCTTTTAAGGGCTTAAACTACAATTAATTTTATCGATAAATTACCATACAATTTTTTTTTTGTGCCAACGATAATTAAATGGCGGTCAATTTACTATTTCAAACAGACGAATACGGGCGCACGTGATATTTCTGGAAACACCCTGTATGGATCGTAAACATAAAAAATGTCGGATCATGCTCAGTGTAGTGTAGGGTTCCGTAGTTTTTCAATAGCTGTTTAATTCCTTTTCAGTTCAAAATTATTTTCCTCAATAGTTTTTATAAAGTTCTCTTGAGATTTTTTCATATTTTTAAAACTTATCCAACACCTATCCGAAACTATATCACACTTTAGGGACGAAAAGATTCCACCCTAATAAATCACTTTTATTCCACTTTGTCGGCGCTAGATTTCTAGTCAACAGCGTTTTAGTGCTAACGGTCACTGAGATTATCCGCGGACCGACGGACGGACGGACAGACAGACATGGCGAAACTATAAGAGTTCCTAGTTGACACTATGTAACCCTAAAAATATCACGCTTATGTTATTCTATTTTAGTACTCATGTAGCAGACCGTAATTAACCCTTTAGGGTCATTTGCAGTAAAAGTGTGCCTTTTAATTTTTATATGCGATCATGGACTGTAATACACCATTTTACTTTTCAGTTATGAAACCAAAAAAGTATGTCTCTAATGTCACGAAAATAAGTATGTAAATTGAGATTACTCAGTTTAGTAACTCCCATACTAAATGTATGAAACGACATGTAACGAAACTGATAAAAAAAATCTCAAATTCGTTACAGAATTTTTCCTACCTTTAGTATGGGAGTAACTAAAGTGACAAATCTCAATTTACATACTTATTTTCGTGACATTAAAGACATACTTTTTTTGTTTCATAACAGAAAAGTACGCACGATACCGAGTAAAATGGTGTATTACAGTCCATGATTGCATATAAAAATTAAAAAGTATTGCAAATGACCTGAGTTTCTTGCCGGATTCTTCTCAGGCAGTGGTGTAGGGTTAGAACCGGAAGTAGTTTTTTTTTTTCTCTCATTCGCTATTTAGTTTAACGATTCAAAAGCGCTCGTTGCTGGGCCTAATTGAATAAAGAATATTCTGACTTCGACCCTTTAATTAAATGAATAGCTTTACCTGTGCAGCCTCCCGCACTTTGTGATCAGTGTCGGTGGTGAGCTGCTTGTAGTAGTGCGCCCAGCTCGGCAGCGCAGCCACCACATCTTCCACGTCTCCCTTCTTGACCAGGTCACACAGCTCTTGCAGAGCCTATACAAAGTCTCTTTAAAAACTGTGTACAAAACTGCTTTTGGAGCATTCCATGAAAACATGTCGTAAGCGACACTGTGATTTCATACTTTAGAAAGATTTAATTAGTAAGCTGAGTTACAGTATAATAATAGCATACCAAGGCTTTAAGATTGACAGTGATTCCTAGCAGCTAGCATATTTTATTAGGGTAGCTACCATAGCGACATGTAAGCAACAAAAAGTAGATGTTTTCATGGAATGCTCTTTTTACTATCTTAAGCGGAAAGGACTGTATAAAAATGGACCAACAATACCAACATCTGTCATTTCAATTAAAGAGTAACTGGAGTAAAACAGACAATCAAAATTTACAATATCTGATATTTTCTGATTAATAATTAGTGCATTCCACAAGAAAGCATCTAAGAAAGTTACAAATACAATTTTTTGTTTATCTTAATTTATCACTTGAGTGTTTGTATTTATAGAGAATTCTCACACTTTGCATATATTTCTAAGATAGCTGTCATAGCCGTCATGTTCCCGACAAAGTAGAGTTTTTTGTGGAATGCACCAATTACATTAAAAAAAAAGTTGAATGAGGTTGAAAAGCAAACCTTAGTCTTAGTAATAGGATCCTTCTTATTCAGCTTCTTCAGACAGAGTGTAAAGTCCGGGTTGAGCGAGGGGTCCAGAGGAGCAGCCAGTGTGGGGAACAGCACCGGCAGGACCTTGCCGGAGCTTGTGTTCATGAGGCCCGGGTCCATGCGTACAGCATTGTTTAACAGCTCTGCGCTGCGACCACTACTTGATGGCTGCAACGTTACAACTTATTAGTACTTCAGAATCTATTATTGAAGAATGGAAATTAAATTTAGGCAATTAAAGAACACTATTACATTTTGAGTGATACAAAATTGTTGACTTGCTTAAAATTAATGTGATGTTTTAGCTTATCAAAACTCAAACTCAATACATTTATTCATGACACTTCTACTTTACAGAACAAAAAACATACAAATATAGTTAACATAGTGTCACAAATTGGGGCCTACTCAGCATAATGCTGGCTTTTCAGCCAGCGCTGGTCTTCCATAGGGACCATTTGGTGAATTCACAAAATCACATCATTCTTTCTTAGCTGGCATAAAATTCAATAATGAGAAATTGTCATAATCTGATTTTTGGTTAATATTGGCAACATGGTAGGAATTTGTATAAATCACTCGAACTTCGGGCCATAATTGACCGTGACAAATGAACCTCTGGCAACTGATAATCTCATTACTTTGAGTATTATGTTCTGGCAGACGCATTCTATTAATAGACGCACTACAAATGTTTTTATGTCTACGAATAAAAGTACAACAAGAAGATAAATGTGGAAAACTAAAAACCTAATAAATCATTATTTTTTACTAAAGATAAATCAAAATAATCAGTAGTGTTTACGTACCCGAACATTATTCTTCGTCCGTTGAGTCTGCTTGGTTTTGCCACCCATATTCTGGTAAAATAGAAATTATTATCACTGAACTATTCCTAATAGCATATTATAGAGCCAAATCCCGTGTTTTTGCTTAAAATATTGTGCAAAAAATCGAAAGAGTGGTGCAAGTATGCAAGATGCGAATTAATACGTCAAACGTCAATTTAGGGATTACGTCAAAATTGACAACGACATACATTAGAGCTGTTCGGGGCTACTTTTAACGCCTTAAATGTTTGAAATGTATTTTTCTTATCAGAATTATGATCGGATTAAAATGACACTAGCAATTATAATCTTCAGATGAGCCTCGACAAAATATATGAACTGACGGGTGACTCTGAATTATGTGCCAATTGAAAACGCTATTAACTTGTTTTAGGCAGTGGGTAACATTACAAAGCTCGACTTGACTTGATACACAAATTTGTCACCACGACTGAGACAGAGCATCTAACGATCCAAGATCGGTTCAATCAATAAACTTTTAAATAACAGAAGGTCCAAAACAAAGCAATTTTAATTTGTAACTTACGTGAATAACAAACATAATATTAAAATATTTAGCCAATCGCTGCCCAGGAGCTATCCGAGCTAGCAGGCCGCAAGCCAACAGTACCTACATGCTAATATACGTTGCCCAAGAGCACTCCTGACGATGATCCTCTGAATAGATTGAGACACGTTTAGCAATCGTTGAATAAAATTACATGAGTAAGCCGGTTTACTGAATATTTTCACATGAAAGTAATTCGTTTTTACAGGTTATATTGTGCGCTCGGGTATGGTATCCGCCACGTGTATCCCTTGCTTTTAGATTATTTGTCTTGAAAGGTCTCTGCGCTGTTGGCTTCGGCCCCACGTATGCCTCCCAAAGGTCCGGGACCCCATGGTCCCGAGATAAGGTAAATATAATATATAGCTTTTTGTGTTCCACTGCTGGGCAAAGGCCTCCCCTCTGGATTTCCACTAGTCCCAGTCCTGAGCAATTTGCGGCCAGTCGATGAGAAAAGTGTCTAGGGCACCCCGCTGCGCCACCTTTGCCTAGGCCTGCAACATCTACGTAGCAGCACCCATTCCGTGCCTAGAATAGCCCAACTTTACACGCAAGCTTGCAGCAGACATAACCGACCGGATCCAGGGGGAGCAGGGGGGTCAGTAGTGGCACTGTCATATCATAAGTCAAAGCGTTCGATCGGGTCTGGCAGGGGCCTTTTGCCATCTTATGGACTGCCCGAGGGATTATGCAGATGGAATGCTAGCTTTTTGTCCGGCAGACGCATTCGTGCCGTAATAGACGGTAGCTGCTCTGATAGCATGGACATAAACGCTGGCGTCCCGCAAGGCTCTGTGCTATCCCCAACGCTGTTCCTTCTGCATAATGACATGTTGTCTATCGGCGACCTCCATTGCTATGCGGATGACAGTACTGGGGATACTTTTTACACAGGCCGTGGTAAAATCTCTCGCTCTGTCGCGGAAAAGGTGTGTCTGACATCGAGAACACTTTATCTAGAGTCTCGTTATGGGGTTGGGATAACCTAGTCAGGTTCAACCACACAAAGACACAAGTTTGCGCGTTTGCATGCATCAGCCTATGATAATCCACTGCAGGACGTAGACCTCTCCTATTAACTATGCTATACGCATTAGAAGGTAATGCCCATAATCGCCAGTTTGTGCGTTTACCGCTATAAAACCCCATTTACTGTGGCTCCAGAGTTCCAAGACCATGTCACTCTTGTCCATGTGTCTCTTACCATGTCAGAGAGTATTGGGATCCTCGGAGTCGACATTTCCAACGACGTCCAATTCCGATGTCACCTAGAGGGAAAAGCTACGCTGGCATCCAAAAAGCTCAGTGTGCTCAATAAAGCGGGGGTATACTTTACTCCGGGGCAAAGACTTCTGTTATATAAGTCGCAAGTCAGACCCCATAATTATGGAGTATTGCTGTCACCTTTGGGCAGGAGCACCTGTATACCAGCTTGCACCCTTTGACTCGGTTCAGAGACGAGCTGTCCGAATAGTCGACGATCCTAGACTCACAGGCGATATTGAACCCTTAAGTCTAAGGAGAGATTTCGCCTCCTTATGTGTGTTCTATCGTCTGTACAATGGGTTGTGCTCTGAAGAACTGTTCGACATGATGCCAACGTCCACTTTTCATCATCGCACTGCTCGCCACCGACTGGGCGCTCATCCTCACACCTTGCAACCTAAATGGTCGCGCACCGTGCGGTTTCAGGGGAACTTCCTCCCGCGGACGGTCCGTCTGTGGAATGAGCTCCCTGCCGAGGTTTTCCCGTTGGAATACAGTATGGGGTTCTTCAAAAGAGGAGTGTACAAGTTCTTATTGGGTCGGCAACGCGCATGTGACACCCCTGGGGGGGGGGGGTTTGCAGGCTACGGTGACTGCTTTCCATCAGGCGGGCCGTATGCTTGTTTGCCACCGACGTGGTATTAAAAAAATGCTCCCCCTGCACGAAGCCCTGGATTCGCGCCTGAACCGGCCCGTTCATTGCGTTGGCTAAAAATGGGAATTGTATCAACGATTCCTTGCATTCATGACACTTCTACTTTACAGAACAAAAAACATACAATACTTTAAAATCTTGTCTGAGGATTGTTCACTTGCAGTGGACGATTGTAAGCATACATTTCGTACATAAAATCGGTCGTATACTTGAGTCGATTGGGAGTATAATGGAACCAACAAACTGTCGACGTTAGAAAGTAGTCGCCGTCACTGCCCGTCACCGCCTTGGGCCATAATAATAATAATAATAATGGCCGCAGGGCAGCTTGTGGCGAGCTGTTGGGGAGTAACGACCCCACGGACCCGAGTGCTCCCGAGAGTCGG